>CAJNDV010026380.1:15265-25333 GCA_905221635.1 Symbiodinium sp. CCMP2456 | reverse complement strand
GGTTGGTCCAGGGGGGGGGGCTAGCAGATATATATATATATATATGGACTTGCGCGCTGAGAAAGGTAGAGTGTCTTGTGCAAGTTTGTCTATTCACCCCAGTAGGCCAAAGAGTGGCAAGCGGCGTTGCGCATCGTGGACGAGGCGCATGTTGTTGTTAAGGGCACAGAGTCTGTAGTGACCGCCACACTAGCCAGAGCAGTTGCATTCCCACTGTCGCAACATGTGAGACAAGGATGCTGATACTCGCAAAGGTAGTGGTGGCAATCCTCATGGATTTGGCCGTTGTCGTTGAGGCAGCGGCAGGAGCTGTAGTCTTCCTCCTGGCCGTCATGCCGCCGCCATGACTGCTAGTGCCACTCTGATAGTATCACCAGAGGCCTGATTACGACTACAGGATGCAGGCGATAACGTCGTCCCTGACCTGTACATGACGGCAGCGGCATCGACCCTGATCGCCACCACCACAAATACAAGGACGGCGACGGCGTCGACAACAGCGACACAACGAATTTTCCCGCACTCATCGCGGTCATGAGGGGCAGTAGGCTCGTTCGGTTCTTCGCCGCAGAGCCCGTGGCCAGAACCTGCTATCATGGTCCCGACTTCCGTGGATACCGGCTTAAACTCATATAGGCATATTGTTAACAGTTTCACACGATTCTTAGTTCAAGATCACAGGCTTCATCGCCATGACCAGAGCATTGTTGACACTGGGCGTAAAGGGTGAGCAATGTCGCCGCAGAGATATGCACGTGAACATCCAACGGCAACAAAAGGGTTGGTCAGAGGACAAACTAGACAACCAAAGGAGGTATAGCAGACATACGCACACAAATCTTGTGCGTACTGATGTTCATGTCGACGATGTCTTGCATCTTGTGTTTAGACAATGTCCTCTCAGATTCTTTATGTCTCAAAAGAAAACGGCGCCAGGCAGAGCTCAGTGGAAGGGAGCCTTCTGTCTGGGCCCCAGGCCACCAGGCTTTGAAGTTTACCATTTGATGCAGGTTTCGTCGATTTTTTCGCGGTTTTATACAGTGTTCGCAGTTTTATACGGTTTTGTGGCTTAGGGTATAGGGGAGCCCGGAAGTTAGAATAGGTTTTGCTGGGGCACCTTATCGTATAAGTGTAACAAAGAGACCTACAAGAGGGTTTGTTTCTACAGCAATAAAAGGGGCGTGTTGAGGTTGATGCGAGGTATATATGTGTTCAAGGATGTTATGGGTGGCTTGAAAAGAGATAGGATGTTCTAGGCATGGGGGGTGTATGCAAGTTTGTAAGCGTCATACTGTTTACGTCGGATGTAGTGCACTACCTGCATTGCTTTCATGTTTAAATGTCTAGGTTTAAACCCTATTCCCTAAACCCTAATAGAAGTTCGGGGTTCATTTTTGAAGCGCTCTGGTGGTAGGGTCTATACGGGTTTTATGGTATGTGATATCCTCTTGTGGCGATGGTGAAGGGATTTGAGGCTTTAAAGTTTAGGATGCTGAGGGTTGTGGGTTTAGGATTTAGGGTTTAGGGTTTTAGGATGTTTTAGGGTTTAGGGCTTTAGGATGTTGAGGTTTATGGGTTTAGGGTTTAGGGTTTTAGGATGTTGAGGTTTACGGATTTAGGATTTAGGGTTTAGGGTTTAGGGTTTTAGGATGTTGAGGTTTATGGGTGTAGGATTGGCCCTTGCGGATTGCGGGGTTGAGATTTCTTCAACATGCCTTTACAAAGGTGCACGGTCAAGAGAACTTCCCGCATGAGCTGGCACAGATGTCTTTCGGCGTCGATAAGTTGTACATGCTGGCCGCAAGCCTTCAAAGTAACCCTTATCTATTCTAGATCCCTTTTAAAGGAACACCCACGCTAAATTCATAAGCCCTTCTAAAATTGCGGAATCTGTTGTTGGGGGAGGGAAATCGTGGTTTGAAGTTGCGAGTTTGAACCGAAGAGGTGGGTTAAGGGAGTTTAGGGGTCTTCTCCCACTGTGTGTGATACGACAGCCGAAGTTGAATCTTGAAGCAGTGTGTATAAGGGTTCAAGGTGCCTTGAGTCTGAAGCCAGTAAGTATGTAGAGATGAGGCAGAAACACAAGCCCCAGGCTGCACACCCCAGATTGGGAGCATGACAGTGGCAAGTTGCAAGAGCAATTTCAGGCGAAGGGCCCGGGCACAGCCCAGAGCGTAGCAGGACCGTTGTTGCCCATACCGTCTAAGGACTTTAGGAGGGACCCCTAATAGGGACCCTTAATCCCATTACCTTAAATAACCGTTGTATAGTCCTTATATACTCCTTATATAGCCAGGTAGTCTCCATATTAACCCCAATAACCTACAAGGGTCCCTACTAAGGGTCCCTCCTAAAGCAAGGGTCCCTCCTAAAGCCCTTAGATACCGTCTTCGGGACTCACAAAAAGGTCCTAAGGCCAGGGAACTCATTTACGTTTCGACACCGCCCCCTGCCCTTGCCTCGCCCTAATACCCCTAAACCCTAAACCCTAAACCCCAACCCTAAACCCTAAACCCAAAACCCTAAACCCTAAACCCTAACCCTAAACCCCAAACCCTATAAACCCTCAAACCACAGGCCAAGGCCCAAACACCGACCTCCTGCTGCCGCCAAAAAGAGCGCTACACCCGAAACCCTCAACCGAACAAAAACGAAGATTCCTGGTCACCAGTGAAATACCAGCACCGCCCAAGTACCCTTTAACAGAGCCCTTGTGGTCCTTCATAATGGGTATTTTAGGGTATAGTAGTGGGTAGTTGGGGGGTGCTGGTAGCCTGTTTTTAGGGTTTGGGGTTTAGGGGTTTAGGGCTGCGTCAAACAGATTCTACACCACATCCATGATGTTAAAGCCACTTGGCGGCCAGGGATCGTGGAATCTTGCATTCTGTAACTACGCACGGCATTCTGAGTATGACGTCAGCATGACTTAGTAGCTGAGTGAGTACACGTTACCCTTTTTTGGATTATTTGTTCCCTTATAGAACTGAAAGTGCACACTTATTGGGGCTTATGAACTCAGCAACTAAGATGATCATGCTGTTGCCGGGTTTGGGGATCAAGAGGCCTGCTCAGTCATTCCCCTTGCTTTTGCCGCTTCAGTCCATCCCAAGTTCTGATCTCCTGAACCACGAGTTCAAAGTCACTCTTCAGGCTTCTACAATACAGGCGCCATTTCCTCTAAATGTTCGATTGCTGAAATCCACGGAGCGGCGTTAAGAGGGCAAAACCTGAGGCTCAATATTCAAAACACGAAACCCTGAAACCTTAAGACGATCAGAGACCCCAATCCTAAACCCCAGACCTAAACCCTTAAGCCGCCCTAAACCCTAAACTCTAAACCTTAAGCCCAAAACCTCAAGCACCCTGAGCACTGCAGCCTCTAGTCAAAATGCGAGCAAAAGCCCAGCACCTGGGGCTGGAACCTATGGACTTGAGTGACAGCGGCCGCCCACAACCTTCCGATTGCGTAATGTAGGGGCCTTAATAATTCGAATCGGGTTTTGGGGTATATTTATATACTATCTTTAGGATAAGGACCCCCAAAAAATAGTTTGGGTAATTATGAAGGCTCCCGCAGTAATTCCAAAGCCAAAGGTCATCCTGAACAACGCGGTCCTCGCAGCCTGCGCAAGGGACGCAGCTTAGGATTGTAAGTGATACCTCCGGGTGCAAAGCTGCAAGCAACTTCAGGCCTTGCATCGAGTTCCCCCCCAAAAAAGTCAAGCCCTACACCGTTTTCGATTGCTTTCAGTTTTTTGCTGGTTCAGCGCTAGCTTGACGTTTGGCTCTCGGGCTAATTAGCCTATCCATTGCTGCTGTCAGGAGAGGGGGTACAGACAGAGCACCAAAAGTTCTAGGCTTCAGTGTAGGGATTTTGGGGCTTAGGGTCTAGGAATGGCTCACCACAACGCAGGAGTCCGCTTGAGTACACACCTCAAATCCTTAACCAAGCAATATCCTAGAAACTATCGCCGGATCCTTAGCATGATCTCTGATATGTTTCTGTTCTTAGTTCAGCAGCTTCTGTAACCCCACTCGAAACCGTTAAGCCACACGAGAAAGCACGGACAACCTCTCAAGGTACATAATTCATGCGAGCATCTTTGAGGCGAGCCCTGCTTAGTGGGTTTAGGGTTTAGGGTTCATCGGCCCCTGAAACGAACCTGGACGGCAAAAGCCACAAGCCTGAAGCCCGTCATCGCTGGGGTTTAGGGCTTTGGGTACCAAGTCCTATGGGATCCGCAGACCCACAATCTCAAACCCGAAGCCCACCGCCGTTAGGGCGTTCAGTAGAGTCTAACAGCTATGAAGCCTCCAGGAGTTCGGGGAGAGTTGAGCTGAAAACTGTTCATGCAAGGCGACGGCATCTGCTTCCTGGATGGCGGCTACCACATTTATTGCGTGCTGCTTAGACATGGAAAGCTCTCTGCCCGACGAACTCATGAGCAGGAAGGCATGTTGACATTCTTACGGAATCATTTAGCTTCTTACGGAAGCTTCCTCTATTTGAGTCCTCAAAGTGGATACGACCCTTACGGCCCAGACGCTTGCATGTGTGAAGTCAGTGCTTGTGCTGAAGGAGTGCGAACCTTCTGGGTTCTTTAGGATAAGACACTTGTCCACCGCACATCCCCGCATCAGTCCTGAATCCTGCGGGCCTGGGTACCCATAGGCCCCATAGTAGTTCCTTTTTGGGATTACTTAATAGGATCCTAAATATAAGCCACCGAAAGGAACTACTATAGGGCCTATGGGTAGGGCACTCCTCGAGTCAATGACCCCCTGGCAAGTCACACTGCCTTCCTTGGCAAGTCGCAGGTCAAAAATCGGCGAGATGTTCAGTCAGTCCATGTGTCACATAGGAAAGACCCAATCTCGACCTGTCAAAGAGCATTTCAGAAAGCCCAAATCCAAACTTGTCAACCGAGATAGGCATGGCCAAACAAAGCAAATCATCCAGTTCAGATCGGTTCCACAGCCATGGAAGAACAGAGCTGGTTGCACAGCCCGTTGCTGGTCGGCGAAAGTGAGGCCCAAAATTTTCGGTGGCCCGGTGGTTGCGACTGGCGATTCGGCTTCGTCTTCGTTGTAAAAACCGCGTTTGCAGGCTGGCTGTCGACGTGGACAATCTGTGTCCTAGCTGCCAATATAGAAGCTATCGCGCACCCATCAGAAGACGAAAAGCAGTGGCTGGATCATCTCGGCCCACACGGTGCAGCCACAGCCATCTTGCTGATCTTCCCCATCGTCATTGCTTGTCTTTGCATCCCCTATATGTGGAAATTCCAGGGGTCATGTCTGCACGTGGCCAGCCTGGTTGGCTCCCATCAACTCATGACATCGGGAATCCTCACCATCCCAAGAGCCTCATACACTGAAGAGCATCGGCAGGACGACATAGACCGAATCTGGCGTTTGCACAAGTTCCAAGCCATCGTGTCGTGGGTGAAGCTTTGGCAGCTGGGACGGAAGAGAGCAGCCATCCTGTGTTTTCTGTTTTGGAATGAGTGGAACGTCAATCTGCACACAGAAGACCAGGCATTCTGGCTGTGGCTGGTGGTGACCACACTGTTTCAAGCCCGAGCTCTAGCATCTCTAGCGAAAGATGCGGCAGAGCTCGCTGCAAGCCGCGAGGAGAAAGATCCCCAATTTGCAAAGCTGCTCAACAAGCAGAGCTTCTTCTTGCACCTGGGCAGTGTGATGACGGTGGTCGAGGCAGCCCACATGCCACTGACGCAGACCTGGATAGTGCCCGCGATAGGTCTCGGCTGGTACGCCGGCGTGGACCTGATCTTCAATCAGATTATGATCCTTGTTATAGGGGGAGTCATAGGCCCAGAGGAAGATGTGATCGCCTTGGGAGAGTTGTCATGGATGATGGGTTCCAGGGGCCACAGAGTCGCCTTCCCCGGAAGGGTGAATCTTTCTGCCAGGGACTGCATTGTCAGCTTTCCTGGCAAATATGCCATGGAGCCTTGCTCACATTTGGGAGCCCTAAACCCTAAACCCCAAACCCCTTTCTGTCGCCAGGCGATTGCAGAAACGGAGAATTTGGGAATCGTTCAGGTTTGATGTCGGAAAGGATGTTGCAAGGTGTCCATGGTATGAGGCAAGCGCTTAGGCTGTGATTGGTTCACCACCCACGGGCTTTGTTTTCAGAACTGCTGCAGTCGCCTGCACAATTTCAAGGGGCTTCGTGACGCAAGCATCAGATGGAGTTGTGCCACTGAGGAATGGGATGATGCTGTGCGCAAGGTGGGAGGTAGACGGTTAGGCCTTGTTACGTGTAGGAGGTTCCTAGCATTAATAAATAGCATCAACTGCAGCGACTCCCCAGTAATTAGAAAATACATCAGCCCACGACAACTACCAAAGCGGCACTCGAGGAGTTAGGGCAGCTGCTCTTTCCCGCCTCCGCCTGAAACCCGTCTTCAGGTGGAAATGCATGAAGACTCTTGCAGTTTGGCATGCGTCTTCCTCACCAACAAAGCCACGGGCCTTGGGGTCCATGCAGATGTTGCCGGTGAACCTTTGGGCCGATGCTGGTGTCAGTCTCTATATGGAAAGCTGCCGCCTCACGCGTACTTGGAAGTTGTTGAAGATGCTGACAAGATGACCCAAGAACAGCTGGACTTCAAGTTACAAGATGCTGAAGCTATGGGCCAGGTGCTGGTTATTCGCCAAGGTGAAACGGACAGCGTTTGGAAGCAGAGGAAGGAAGAAGCCTTATCAGAAGCGACGGAGAAGTGCAAGGAGAACCAAGGGCGTGCTCCTTGGGGGTGCCAATGGTTCGCTAAATGGAAGGCAAATGTGGACAAAGCGGTCGAGTGCAGGCAAACCCTCCACGTTTTCTTTTTTGAAAACAAGGTGGGTTGTGGCAAGCTGGCATGGGAGGACAGGGCGGGAAACACAAGAGCTCGCAGTCATTCTACGAAGCTTCAGGGATGCATTGCGACGTTACATTTTCAGTATGGCTCATGGCTCAATCCAATGCGACAACAGTCATCTGGGAGAACAGTAATAACAGGATCAGTTGTAGTGTATTGTAGAGCATGTCACCTTGCGAGGATCTATCACACCCAGCAGCTCTGTCAGAGGCCAAAAGAGACAATGGATTGGGAAATTCCCAACGGGCTGAGGTGGCTTACTTGGATCGCTGCCATGTCGCCTACGAGGAACATGATGTGAGGGAATTCTACGCTTTTATGTCTCAACGCATGAAGAAGAAAAAGGTTCCACGGATCGGGGTCACAAGTAAAAGGACGCGGGTTGTAAGTAAAGCTTACCATACTCGCATCTGCTCATCCCTCCGACTAAGACGATCAAACTAAACCCTAAACTTAAGCCCTAAATCCTGAACCCAAAGCCCTAAACCCAAAACTATTCACCCCTAAACCCTAAACCCTGCAAGTTCTTTGCGGTTGCAAGCTACGGGCAGATGGGGATTCCGAGACTTCGAGCCAGGCCCTGCAGGACGCCCAGAAGGAGTTTCCCTCTCGTTGACCTCTAAACTTTTCGGGTTTGGAGTTAGGGTTTAGGGTTTAGAGTTTAGGGTTTAGAGCTTGGGGTTTAATAGGGTTTAGAGCTTAGGGTTTAGAGTTTAGGGTTTAGGGTTCACCTCCAGGATACAAGTTTCAGAAGATGCGGGTCCCTGATACAAGCTTGACCGTGCCTAAAAGCAAATCCAACCCCCCTTTGAACTTAGGGGTACTTAGAAATAATTTTTAATCTTTGGCTACTACAAACCCTAAGAAGCAGCTAAAATAATAATTTTTGCTAGGGGTCTAAGTTCTGTATAGTGAATCCCGTAACATCTATACAACACCTTATACCTTATACATCCCTCAACCGTAAACCCTAAACTCCTCATGAAGACGCATAAACGACCCAATGATTCTCCGGATGAAAGCGCCCGCAGGAGCCCACTTGACCATATACGAGGTTGCGGTTCATCAAACCCGAAACAAAGCCTGTAGTATCCATAACCCGAACTCACGACACAGTTGACAGGGCTCTTAGAGAAACCGGTTACATCCCAAATATAGAACCCTTGGTGATTAGAGCAAGTTTCCTCAGGGCTTAGCCTACTTATAGTTCTAACATGCCACAAAACTCTTAAGCGGGATCGGCAAAGGAACCCCCGAAAGCAACCCAGTGGAGCGTCGCAGAACCCAACAAGCCGCGCCTCAGATCCCAGCCAAGGTCCGAATGCTTGGCCAGGCCTGCAAGCAGGAGCCTGAGGATTAGGGGTTTAGGGGTTTAGGGGTTTAGGGTTCAATGTTTAGGATTTCTGTTTACGAACCGCAGCCCTAACCCCGGGTTGAGGCGTAATGGAGTTTAGGCAGTTTGGGATTTAGGATGCTGTGCGGGTTCGGGCTTTGGGGTGGGTTTCGTGTCTAGGGTTCAGGGTTCAGGGCTTTATAAGGGGCCGTAGTACGTAGAATGGGTTTGTATCCTCGGAGTGGGGCGGCATATTCGGGCATACTACAGTATAGCTGCCCTAAACCCTAAACCCTAAACCCTAAACCCTAACCCTAAACCCTAAACCCTAAACCCTAAACTCTCAACTCTCAACTCTCAACCCTAAACCCTAAACCCTAAACCCTAAACCCTAAACCCTAAACCCTAAACCCTAAACCCTAGCCCTAAACCCTACGCCCTAAACCGAACCCACGGACTCAGATTGTGCAGCCCTCGGTCTGAGTGATAGGAGGCACTTTGCAAACGAGGTTTCGCAGCCATGCCCATAGCAAGGACAGTGGCTGTGTTTAGGGTTTGGGGCTTAGGGTATAGGGTTTAGGGTTTAGTGTATAGGGTTTAGGGTTTAGAGTAGCAAGGACTGGAGCCTTAAACCCGTCAACCCTAAAACCCAACTGTCTTCAAAGCAGCTTTGAAGCTACGGCGCGACGAAACATCTAGTGTTGACGGCCTAGAGTTTAGGATTGACGAGTTTTTTGGTTGAGTGCAGTGGGGTGTCGGGTTTGGGGCTATTTTGAAGTGTCGGTGATTGAGACTTTTGAGCTGTGGGTTCACGACCCTAAACCCTCAATCCCCAGCCCAAAGATCGCAAAAATGAGCCCCTAAGGCTTACTAGAGGTTCAAGTAAGCAACTCTGTACCCCTAAACCCTATACCATTCTATACCGGGTTTAGGGTTTAGGGTACCCTAAACCTCAAACCCTTACCCTAAACCCCAAGTGGAACGCAGCTGAGGTTGGACGCAGCCAGCTACGGCTCATTTGCTGCTGCAAGTGCCCTTGCTCTCCCCTTCCCGTCGCACCGTCAAGGTGAAGTCCCGGCTTGATTTGCGAGAGGAAGTTTGAATTTGTTGGATTTGGGACCCTAAACCCCAAACCCTAAACCCTAAGCCCTGAACTCTAAACCCTAAAAACCCTAAACCCCTAAACCCAAGGAGTTTGGGATTGGGAGGGCACGGTTCGGGTTCGGAAGCCTAAACCCCTAAACCCTAAACCCCTAAACTCCTAACCCTAAACCCCAAAGACCTATCGCCCTCGATCGAGCCCCGTACCCTCAATGGACTTCGTGACTTTCTATGTAGCTCTGCGAAACCCTGAGTACTATAGGGGCCTTAGTAATTAGAACTGAGTTTTGGGGTTAGTTATCTAGAATTATAATCAGGAACCCCCAAAGCGCTATTCAAATTATTAAGGCCCCTACATTATACAAGCCATGCCACCCCCTCATGAAATCCTGATGGATCATTGTCCTTTGCCAACACTCAAAAGCAAGAGTCTTGATCTACGAGCTTTGCTCATGAATGACTCTGAACCCGAAACCGCATAGACCTTGCCCTAGGACCTAAACCTCGGGCCCTTAAACCCTAGAGCCTAGTCCCTATAACCCGAAACCCTAATCCCTGAAAAGGTACCGCAAGCACCGCGTGGCAGCAAGCATTTGGGCTTCGACACTTGCTGAGGCCCCGTTCCCGAAAGGGTTTTTGGTTTAGGGTTTCGGATTTGGGGTTTGGGGTTTCCCGACTTGTTTAGGGTTTAGGGTTTTCGGATTGAGAGTTTGGTGCCTTCATCGGGCAGGGATAAAGGGGGCTTTT
>CAJNDV010026369.1:41134-55336 GCA_905221635.1 Symbiodinium sp. CCMP2456 | reverse complement strand
CTCGAGGCTCAGAAGATGGGGGGAGGTTCCTTTTGTCCCTTTTCGGGGGGTTCCTTTAAGGGGTGGAGGGTTTAGGATTCTTTTACGGATTCCTTTCAAGGTTTAGGGCTTAGGGTTCCGTTAAGGGCTCCTTGAAGGATTGCTTTAGGTTCAGGGCTACGGTTTGGGGTCGAGGGCATGAGGGCTCTTTTTCGGGAGCCTAGTGCGGCTGATTCATGACTCCTACATGGCGCCTGTTCTGAGAAAAGAAGACCTCTTCTTTCAAGACTGGGGGCCTCCGGGTGCGAAGATAGTCTGGAGGTCATTGAGACCCTTTGGAGTGTTGTGGCATAGCTGAGAGGTTTCCATCCGGAACCCTCTGAGCCCAAACCCCTCCAGAAAACTTCTGAACTTCAAACAATTCTCAGAAGTGCGCCCGGAACTCCTCAGCCCAACCCATCAAAGCCATGGATGTCAACCTGAAAGCCTGAAGTTGTAGACTCTTTGCGCCGCAACCGAAGACGGGAGCCAAGGAATCTGTCGATACGGGCAACTTCGTGAGTGGGGTTGCCGGAGACCGATTACTATGTCTAGGGCCAGCGCCACTTAGGGCTGCAAGGATTTTCACAAAGGCACATCTTACGGCATGCAGTACCCCAACTGTAAGTTGCGCACGAACTCTCCTTATCACAAATCCTCCGAGTACATCTCTCAGTCCTGACACACAGATCCCACAACCCAAACCCCAAGAAAGCTCAAGCCGAGATGCAGCTCACGGCGCTGCTGCTGACACCAGCCTTCGTCCCGGCCTCAGATGCGTCTTAGGCCTCACAGGCCCACAGGTCACTGTATGTTGGGTTTCACGAGCTTTCCCACATCGTCCAAGGCTATCCAAGATCACCGAAAACTGCCACCTTGGAGCCCCCAATACCCTGCACCTGCGCGCACTTGCACCCGACAGCCCGAACTGACCCGAAACCGAGGATTTTGCCCGCCATGGGAAAGCGGCAGGCCGAAAAGCAGGGCCGCAGCCCTGCGACCTCCGGATTTCGCAGCTTTCGGGGGTTTCTAGGGTTTTGGAAGGCTCCGATCTTGGTGCAACAACAAAGCAGATGCGGCCTCTTTCGGTCCCAAAGGATCCTGAAGCTCCAACGGTCACGCCTGATGCTTTCTGTCCCACCGCCGTGTTGGGATAGAGTCCGGTGGGACACTCGGGCCAGCCACCGGCGAAGAGCCAGAAGAGCTCGAGGGCGTGCGGGAACCCGAGCACGTGCGCGCCAACCGCTTTGCGGCAGCCGCATCTTTGTCGATAGAGTCAGCTTCACCGAGAGTGGGCCAAAGGTGAAAGTCGGAAGGAGCCTGTTGGTCCTTCACTGGGGCTGGGGCCGCTGCCCAGTCTTCTAGTGCCAGGAGCCCATTGGCCGGCTCGCTCCTAGAGAAATCCTCCAAGGCCATCAAAGCGCTGGTGCGTCGCCGGGACTGGTTCCAGCGCGGGTTGGCCTCACGCTCTGGGGACCACTTAGCCTGCACAGGGGTCCCTTCCGGCAACATGCTCGCTGAACGCACCGATAGCCAGAGGGCTGCCAGCTCCACCGACTCCGCACTTTGTATTACTTGGTCGGTCCTCTTGCCGCGCTTTACACTACCCCAGGAAGCATACACCACCTCCCACTTTGCTGCCCAAAAGAGACCGTCCCCACACAGCGGAATCCAGCGCATGTAGTTCTCCACCTCGGCAACAAGCCAAAGCACTCTGACAGATACTCTGTCTATGTCCCTTTGGGTTTGCTGGTCTTCCTGGCTGTCGGATGCTCTGCGTTAAACCAAAGCGCACACACGTAGAACCGGTGCGAAAGACAAACCGACAAGTACACACTACACGTACATAAGCAGGATACATATACACATGCATATACATATATATATATATATACATATATGTAAATATAAATATATATATATATATATATATATATATATTTATATACGTATATATATATATATATATATATGTATATGTATATACACGTAAATATGAAGCTATTTCTTGAATTTTCCATGTCTCCGTTGGTCTATATGCATTGTTATAGTTTGTGGTTACATGCATAGGGTTATTCATGTGTGTATTTGTGTGTGTGTGTGTGTATGTATATATATATATATATATATATGCATAGAGGTGAATATATGTAGTAGCATATACGCATATCCACATGTAGAGAGAGAGAGAGAACACACAGAAAGACAGAGAGACAGAGAGAAGACGGAGAGAAGGCAGAGAGAAGAGAGAGAGACTAGCGAGAGAGCGACAGAGAGAGAAAAAGAGAGCGGAGAGGGGGAGAGAGAGAGAGAGATAGAGATAGAGAAATAAAGAGAGAGAGAGAGAGAGCCGAAAGTGGGAGAGCGAGAGAGCGAGAAAGCGAAAGAGAGAGACAGACAAAAAGACAGGGAGCGCGAGAGAGACAGACAGTCAGACAGGGAGAGAGACAGCCAGACAGAGAGACAGAGAGCGAGACCGGCAGAGAGAGAGACAGACGGTGAGACAGAGAGTGAGACCGACAGAGAGAGAGATAGAAAGAGAGAGAGAGAGTGACAAAGAGAGAGAGAGAGAGAGACAGAGAGCGAGACCGAGAGCGAGACGGAGAGAGGAGAGCCAGAAAGAGAGAGAGTAGGCAAACAGAGCCAGACACAGATAGCGAGCGGGAGCGAGCGAGCGAGAAGGAAGAGACACTCACAGAAAGGAGTCAGGAGAGACACCACGGAGCGACGCAAGGCAGCAGTGTGCGTATCTAGGACACATGCTAACTCTACCACAATCTTTCGTCTCTCCGCCTTGTGGTGCAAACTGTCCCGGTGCAAGTAGACCCCAGGACAGCCGGCAAGCATTCGGTCACCTGGGCGTGCAGGCTTTTGCAACCCTTGCCCTTGCTATCTAGGCCCATCTCTTGTTCGTCATCGTAATCCCGTAGAAACATCTGGACCTATATGCTTCCTTAGGCCATCATTCCCAGCTTGACTCGTTGAAAACTACCGTTGGTAGTCCTCCTGTCACACTTAAAGGGAATCCTGAGCACTGTATAGACTGCAGAAGACATGTGTAAGGATTTTGGGTGGCTTTTATGCAGGTTCGAAAAGGGGCTAGAGGGGATTCAAAAGGGTTTCTTAAGTATCTTATGAATATGAAACCGTACACGCTGTTGAAAGGAACCTTTGTAAAGGGTCTTGCAAGGGCTCAAGCAAAGGTCCTAAATTGAGCTTGTGCAGGTTAAGCCTTTTGCAAGGACATTCTGCGCTTTTCCATGTGTTCCACACGATAAAGTGTGCAACAAAACGTTATCAAAGTGCTTTGAAGATGTCATGTGCATTTGGTGCTCCCATCATGGCGAGTTTGCGTGCTTCCCTCCTCACAGCGATTGAAGGCAACACAACGGAAACTAGGGATGTGTGCTGTTCCTCGAAGAAAGCTTGCGCGGCGTAAAATAGCTGAAAGAACCGGGGATGGCCTCCCGTTTGCAAACATGCGGCATGATGAACGGATTCACGATGTGTCTCTTGCCGTCAGGCTTGCACGGCTCAAAAGACGGGGGGCGGCCCCAAGTTGACACGCTAACATGATGCTTGTATGACGTGTTCTGAAATGATTCACAGCCCGTCTCTTGATGGCATTCCTGTTTGAGTTGAAACGGCAGAATTTGTGGCATCCCTCTCGGGTGGGTGCCTACTGCGCGGAGGCAACCCACGAAGAAGAATAGCCGAGGGTAAGGGGGAATGGGGGTGGGTTGGAAGGTATCTATCGCGTGCAAAAGGATCCCCTCTTGCGGGGTACCTCCAGGAGGTGCCCAGCGCAGGTAATCCGCGGAGAGGTATTGAAAGAGGAAGCAACATCCCACATCCTATATCGCTGACAGGTACCTGACCCGCGGAGGTAGCTGACGCGCAAAGCAAAGGATCGAGGTGGGGGTGAGTGACGGGGGCATCCCACACACGCGAAAGGATTCCCTCTTGCAGAGTACCGCCTGGAGTACCCCATGCAGGTAACTCCGAAGTATTGAAAGAGCAAGCAACATCCTAGTTGACGGATGCCGAGGCCGCAGAGGTACCGACACGCAGGCTGGGGATGCTGGGGTACATAATAGTATGTGGGTGGCACAGAGCCCCTCACTTGCAATTTGCATTGTAGTTCTCAGATTGTTTCACAACTTTTTTGATGGCATGCTGTTCAAGTTTGCACGGATTGCAAAAGCGAGGCACTTCGAGAGCGAACATGAGTGTGTGACGGTTCCAGAAATGATTTCAAGCGTGTCTCCTGATGGCATGCTCTTCTTTGCGCAGCTCCAGCCCCGATTGCATGTAAACACGATGATTATATAATGGGTTCTGGCAGGATTCACAGCATGTCTCTTGATCGCATGCTGTTAATTGAAACGAGCTTGCACGGATCAAAACGAGGCATGTGGGCTGGGCAGTTGGAAGTGGCAGGGTCGTGTTTTGCGGCAAGCTGTGGAATTCCAGCACAATTGTTTTCTAAGCTGTGGTGTGGCCAGGTTCTTGGAAATCTACATACACTGTGAGTAGAGCAGGTAAATGGCTGTGTACAATGTGGAATGACACCGTTACAAGATGGCAAAATGTTATAAACCATGCTATACTGGAAGATAGAGGGAAATAGAACATTAACAACGCAGAACGGAACCCAGTGTAGCAAGCTACAGACACTCTAGAAGACTTTAGCATTATATACAAATGTTACATCAGACAACGTATCACAAAAACTATTGATGATAGTGGCAGTAGCAAGCGGGAACGACAATGTTCGAATGACGGTGCCAGTAGCAACGACAATGCTTACGATGATGACGATGACGATTATGCCGTCGACGACCGTTCTTCAGCTGAGCTGCCCTTCGACTCGTCGCTGCTCGGGAAGAGCTCACCATGGTATATGATGGAGTAGAGAGCCTGGACAAGGTTGCAATAAAGGCTTTTTCGAGTTTGCAGGAGTGCACAAATTCGACGTCATGGCATTGTACACAGGATGTTTTGGAATGTTTGTCAGCGTGCATTGGGGTGCTGTCGGGCTTCTGAGGGCCCTGATGCAATGCTTCGGGCACCGTAAAGTCACAGTAGCCCCGAATGAGTTCTCGGAACCACGCTGCATGCGGTTGCTGGTGGTGGCAGCGGCACTTGTCTTTGCAGCTGGTATTGCCACTCCGGCGGCTGTTGCTTCTGTCTGTTGCCACCGCCCCTCCACCATTTCCCCTGTCCTCCTTGTCCCCTTGTTGCTCACGTTGCTGCTCTTCTTCTTGGCCTCTGCCACTTGACACGTTCGGACTACTGACTCTTGCCATCCGTGGAAGGGATCAGGCCTCCATCTTGCAGCCGTGCCAGCCGCGCTGCCAGCCGCCCTGGCGCAGCAGTTCCCGGTAGGTGTCCTCCATTGGCATCCACGGGATGCGCCACCAACCGTCACTGTACGGCGCCTCGGGAGGAGCGATAAAACCGGACAAACATGCACACTAGAACTAACAAACCCGTAACCGCTGTAACTGCAGCCCGGCAGCAGGTTCCCCCAGCAAGGACTCGAGCGACTTCCCATCTGGACCTTTCCGCGTCTCGAAGAAGCTCTTCAAAAAGCGATCCACGTCCGAACTGCATGCCGGAGAACTCCGCGGCTGTGGCAGCTGATACCTGGCAGTGGCCCCCCAGGCCAACACGCGGTCCGAGGATGTGGGCTCGGCTATATCGGCAAGGTTCCACTCGTAAGGGCCACCACGCGATGCGGGGTCGAAATCCGGGGCTGGCTTCCGTCCCGCTGCTGGCATCGCCTCTACTCCGCCTGTGAATTCCACGGGCCTGTGATGCGGAATAGGCTGCTGGAGGGGATCCGCTCCTCGTTGCCAGCGATTCCGTTTCTTGGGCGCTGTGTGGGGCTGTTGCTGCGTTTCGGTAGTGCTCGGTGGGGGAGCTGCGTTCCCTTCATTCAGAAGCGCATCTGCACACATGTCCAGGGATGCTGATCCTCTAACCAGCTTAACCTGCTGCAGCTCGTCTATCGAAGTGGCCTTGTGGGGCACGAGCTTCATGAAGGTCAGCAAGAGTGGACGTGCGCTGAGTGCAGCTTGGAGCTCCTCTGAGGAGCGCATCTCGCGCGTCAGCTTTCCGCTGACTCTCACGATGCTGTCAAAGTTTCGCAACCCCTTTTTCCCCGCCCAGCCACCGGGATGCACCTCGATGCCATCCTTCTGTGGAAAGTACGGACAATCGAAGTCCAGAGAACCTGTCTCGTCCGCTTTGACCTCACATTGAAGGAAAGAAGCAACAAGTGGCCTCTCCAGGGCCCCAATGACGCAGCCTTCTGAGAAGATCAGCCTGCAGATCTCGAAGCCGAAGTCGGCCTTGAGGGTGGGGAATTCATGCCCCCTCTTGCACTTTCTCTTCCCTTCAAACGTGATCGTCTTTCCCGAGCGAGTCGTGAATTCAACTGTGTGGCAAAGGTACATCTTGGTCTCACGAATAGGCTTGGAGCCATAGCCGCAAACTTTAAATATGCAGTCATCTTCATCGACCGAATGCCACTTGACTTTTCGCTTCTTGCAAGCATGATCATCACAGATGTCCATCCTCGCGCAGTCATCATCCAAGAGGCAACCTTTCCGTATGCCACCATCGAATTCGAAGATTAAGCCATGCACGACGTGACCGACTCCGGCCCCGATGCGCCTAAGCCGTCCTGGCTGCGCCTCAAGGTCTTCGGCCGTGGGCGGAGTCACCATGGCATCGAACGCAGATTGCCTCGAATTAGCCTCTTACCTTTGCCCGGCTGTGAAGTACAGTCAAGTACAAGTAGCTAGTGGCTTGTCAACATGCTGTGACAGACAGTTGCAAAGACACAGTGTCACAGCGTCTTGCACGACGGACTACAGCCAACACCGACATCAGCAGATGAAGGGAGAAGCTGTGCAAGCAAGACACCTGGCAAGAAAGGCTCAACCTTATGCCCCCAACCTTCCATCCTACCCTCCTCGCGTTGAAGGCAGGCGCTCAAACGGGCCTTGGGTGCAAAGGCGTGCCAGTAGTCCTGTGGCAACTGGTTAACTCTAAAAATGCAGCAACACTGAGCAGGAATAGACCTTTCTGGATCCATGGGATCCTGATGTCCCTGTTGTCCTATGCAGTCTCGCACTTTGAAACCCGATTAGCCTGAACCCTACGACTACTACTATCATTACCGTGAGCACAAGACTTCGACACGATATTCAGAACGCGTCAATCTCACTAGCTGCGTATTACCTACTCGTGTGTTGCTTTCGCCATGGTAAAACATGAAACGAAAAATGTAAAATAATAATATAATACAATATAACATAATCGTAAAGAAAAGAACAGAATAGAATAGAACAGAAAAAAGAACTAGAAGACAATAGAATGGAACAGAATAGAATACAGTAGGAAAAACAAGTAGAAAAGAATAGAACATAATAGAATGGGACATGAATTAATGTGGCTCAACTTCATGAAACAGAATGGATTAGACTAACATAGAACAGAATGGAATAGAATAGAATAGGAAATACTATGATATAACAACATATAGTAGAACATATACTCACATTATTAACCATATGTAGATGTCCACACAATATAACCATATGCGTGTATATGTGTATATATATATATACATATACAATATGTACATATGTATATATTCAGCACCACGTGTATGGTCGAAAGTTCCTGTCGCACGCCTTGTTCTGCAAGTCCCAGAAGATGTAGCCTCGGTGACCGCTGAGAGATGGGAGGTTCTGGGGCACAGATCCCGGTAAGTTGCGCTTCGGGTTGAACTCCTCTCTAGGCAAGCCTAGATTCGCGTGGTAGGGTATCCATTGCTGGTATACGGTACAGCATACTATGGTATACCATACAGTACCATTCGGTACAGTCAGGTATACTATTGGGCGACCTTCTTTTACCGATCCTCCCAGGACTGCTTTTAGGGACCGGAAAGAGGCGGGTCTACTCCGTGATCTTATGCAACCCTTCCCGGTTTTGGCTATGAAACTTACGGAAGGGATTGGGTCTGCGGCTTGCGACAGTCTCGCGGGTGGCTGCAGCGATCGAGTTAGGTGCGCCTGGAGTCGACCTGAGCCCCTGTAGCCCGGAGCTTCGAAGCCTCGGCCTATTCGAAGAAGAACCATCACCTCGATGAAGCCGCCAAGTTTCCGTTTGGTTGCCCTTCACCCTTTCTGCCCGAAAACACTCGGCCGCAAGTCCCAACACTACTCAACAAACACGGATGAACACAAGGTCGAACGCGAGCATACAAATGCACTGAACGGAACTCAGAATCAAGGTCACGGATTGTCGGATTGAGAACAATACCTTTCGGCCTTCTTGCTCGGGGTTCAAGGTAGGATTTTACGGCTTAGGTTTTGGCTTACGCTCCCGGCCAGGGCTGTTTGGAGTTGAGCCGATGGGGGAAAAAGTACAAACTTTGTGGGTTGGTCATAGTATGATTGGAACCCAGAGACAAAAGAGCAACAAAAAGTCGATCACTGAACAACCTAGTTAGACAGGCTGCCTTCTGAAGGAGCCCTTACCAGGCCTCAACGTACTAGGGAGAAGCCGAGGAAGGGGCGTGGGTCGGCATGCTGGATGTTCATCCACATGTTCAGGTTGTTGAAGACCACCTCGCACGGTTGAAAGGGAAAGAACGGGAGGGAAAAAACGGGTCTCTGGTTGTTCCGGGCGGCTCCCAAACAGCCCAAACCTTACAACGCTTCGATGTCTCAAAATCCTGAAACCGACTCTCGGGTTCTGCAGGGCTTGACTGCCCATCAACGAGTGCTCTTTCAAATTCGACCGTGTGAAAAACCCTTTGTTGACCGGACAGCAGTCTATCTGCAACAGAAGATGGAACCGCCTGACCTTCTCCCGCATTAAGGTGTGGTGACACAGGGCAGCATGTCTAGGGTGTAGGGTCAGGGGACTACGGTGCCTCCACGGTCTTGTACGGAAGGACCGTGCTGGAGTCATTCAAACCTTAGCACTCGCGGGCACTGACGGATCCAGGACTGAGAATAAGGTGATATTGTGACAGGGATGAATGCACTGGAGTTGTCAAGGATCACAGGCAGTGTCCACGATGCAGCGTTCAGCAAGTGCGATACATCGGTCTAGCCATGCTTGGCCAATAACTGAACTTAGTAGTCACGACTCCACGCGCTTCAGGAATTCCTGCATGCCTGCCTCAGTAGGAGAAAACTCACCAAAAACGCAACGAAACTCTGAACTTGAAGCCCTACAGTATTTGACGGGCGCTATCAGACATGCTGTCTCGTCTGGGGAACGGTCTCTATTTCCAATACTCTACGCTCGTATGGTCGGCTTTCGCAGCCCCTCCATCACCGGTACTTGGAACTGGCTTCGTGCTCTGGCTGCAAATGCTTCTGCGCCTGCACACTCCTGAGCACTACAAGGTTTGGGTACAGTTCTAGACACTCTTACCGTCGAGTATATCTGAAATCGCCTCGTTTCGTTTAGGCCACCGTCTGAATCCACCAACGACCACGGGTGCGATATCTCGGGCAGAAGCTCTCATCCAAGTAGGAGTTGTAGGCCTTGGGTGTGCACGGCTTCTAATCGTCCTTGTCTCGGCTTCGGGCTTAGTGCTCAGGAACGCCGAAGCTGAGTTCACAGTTAGGGATCAGGTTTGGGTTCAGGACTTTTGTAGCGGTCGGGGCCGGGCTTGGGTATTTCGCCTTTGTGCCTTCGACAACCCAAGCCCCGGAGGCCGAAGCCGCTCAGGGACCTAAGCTGCCTCCGGTAGCCCCAGAAAAGCCTGGAAACCTGCTGGAAGTAAGGTTCTTGAGATCGTGTAAACGGCTGAGGACCGACGGTGCTGTATGGTGCTGCATGCTGCTATTGAGCAACAATTTCTCAAGGTCACTTGTCTTCTAGGCAGCACCGGATGCGACCTGATGTGAATTCCAGTTGTTTGACTGCTTTGCAAACAAAGTGACATCTGTCTGACAGCAGGTGTATTGACACCAAATTCCCATGGAACCCTCCAATCCACGCAGCCGAGCAGTAATATGAGCCCCAAATCCCCAAACTCCTAAACGCAAACACCCCAAACCCGTACACCTCAAAACAAACTTCACGTGGGGGCGGTATCGAACTCTGGTAAGGGTTTGAGAGTCTTGGATTTGGTCTAGGGCGTGTCGGAAAGATTCGGGAAGGAGTCCCTACTCTGCTTCGGCTAAGTCTGCGAGGCGAGCTGGTTGACCGGGCTAGAGCATGCCTGGGTTCGTTACCAGACCAGACGTTGTGGCACTTGGAGATAAGATTTTTAGTTTAGAAGTATACTCGCCATGAGTCCCACTGCGAACTCTGACCTTTAGAGCTTATCTTCTGCTGAATGCAGAAACACGACGGAAGCCAATACACCATAACAACATTCCAGAATGTAACGTAATTTACAGAACGTCCGAATTTTGCAGGGAACTGCAGATTCAAGAATAGGAACGACTGCAGAAAAGCTCGTGCGACAATTGCGAAACTGTTATGCATCAAAACACAAGACCCAATCCCAACTCTGCACGATCCGAACAAAAACTTGTAACAGCGCTGCTCTTAAAAACCCTAAGGTGCCTCGAAATCGAACTTGTCGCGAACGTCGAACTCCACATCCTGGCCAAACTCAAGCTTTTCGGGTTTCGCGCATGGGGTTTAACGGGTTAGAGTTTGGGGCTTAAGGGCCCCCGGGGATTGTTTCTACGAGTAACAACGGAGATGCTGGAAGTCCGCAAGCGGGTTTTGAGTAGGATGGTTCACTTGTCGACAACGCTCCCTCCTGCGAGTGCACATTGCACATGACAGAACTCCAAGAGCCCTGAGTCTTTGGAATCTGCATCGATCTTGGTATTGGGGCAGCCGTTTGCGGCACTTCATGTCGCGGTTTGGGGCTAACGGGCCAAGGGTGTTCACAGAGATCTGCATCCTAAGCCTTAAAAGCGTTCAAGCCGTAAGCCCTAAGCTCCGAGCAGGGCACCTCCAGTTCATCGAGGTCGTTGAAGACGACCTCTGCGCACCTCGAGCCCCAAACTTCCAACACCCTTGCTTGAGGAAAGCTGAGCAATGCAGAAGTCAGTAGTCAGTTTAAGTCTGATCTTACGTTGCACGAAGGTTTGGGGCTGATTGGGGTACGTGACAAAATGATGCACTAACACGACCGGAGTATGAAAGGTTTCGTACCTTGACAGTCTAACACGTAAATTCTAAAGCCTTCGTAATCCCAGGTCGCGCACTCCTCCTTCATCCGCAAAGCCACAAAACAAACGGCAAGGCATCCAAGAAGGAGATTTTAGGGCTTCACGATCCCTCCGAACCATGAGATCCAAACACTACTCCTACTCCTTCTCCTACTCCTACTGCCCACTGTCGCCATTGCTTCAAGCGAAAAAGTTTGCTATGCTGGCCATATTCACTCTAGACATATTTTTCCATTCATGAACCCCAACCTTTTGAATGCAGCGCAGGGGGCCTGTAGCAAAGCAAGTGCCGCGTTCCAGCCTGTCCACCCAGCAACAATGGGAGTTCTGATGATCTTGGGCCGACGAAAGACGAAACATGACTCTGTCGGAATGTCAACCAGTGTCTGATGATACACATATACAAGTGAAGCGAGATTGTTGGGCTGCCCTTGCTTTTTCTCTGGGGAGGTCGACCCTTGAATTGCTGCGATCCCATCTGCGTATCCTGTCAGGGATCTCAGGGAAACACAGAAATCGCTCAAGCCTGAACCCGTAAACAGCCGAGCCTCAAAAAAGGCTGCACTGCGGGAGCTCGAGGCCAACTTGAGACCGTTATCCCACCACTAGCCCCGCAGCGGGAACATAGTAAACGACCCTTCAAGCATACGTTTGAATACCTTTGCCTGGACTTTGAAGTAACCATTAGAAAAAAGTATAGACTTTTACTTCATAGTGGCTCCTCTAAGGAACAGGTCCAACAAAACATGTTCAAGTATGGTACTCCAGAAGCCAGCTGCCTGAAAGAATGCGCCAAGAAGGCTACACCATAGTTCTCCTTCTACATTCCGCACTCCCTATGACACACGCATCACTGAGCCACCCGACTTCTTCGCAAGTCGGGCATTTGAAACCCCGGTAGAAATACCTGGGCAATGTCTTCGAGTTGGTTGAGGATTGCTGCCCCCATGCGGGTCCTCAAAATCGGCTTGGGGTAATGGAACCCAAGGCAAATTAATGCGCACTCTGTTGTGGACGACAGCTGTTCTTTTCGTCATGGGAGGCTATTCACAGTTCCTTGCTTCACGTCGAAAACAATGACCTGAAGCTTATCGATTCGGGGATGTGTCCTCCAACCTGAAGCTATTGCCTGCACCCTGCATCATGCGCAGGTACTGGAAATCCTGAACAAATCTATTCCCCCGGCCTTACTAAGTAGGATGGGGGTCAGCACTCCTCTACCCAGAAAAGCAAACAGAAGAGTCGAGGCGAGCGGCGCTCCCCCGACGAGGGCCCAGCAGGAAGAGCAGTGGGGATGCGGTGAGTTCTCAACTGCAGCAGAGCGCGAGGCCATTTAGGTTTCAGGGCTTGGGTCCAAATTTTCCAAATCCTGCGAAGGCTATCCAACAGCCGAAACCAATGGTCAACAAATAAGGACAATATCTGCCGTACTCCAGCCCTTTCAGCCTTTTCGAAAGCAGCTTCTGACTCGAAAGTCCTCTAAAATTGCCACCTTCCGACACCACAGCCTGCTTGGACCCATTGAAGAGCAACATCTGTCCATGCAACAAGAATAAGACATCCTTCACAGCGAGATCTCAGAATCAGAATATACACGCAGTGACATAGTTTGGACCAAAAGGTCACGACATGTGAAGACCTTCGATGCCTGAACCCTGAACCCGAAAGCCCTAAAACCTAAAAATCTAAAGCAGCATGCTCTGAAGAACACGCCTACGAATGCACTGGCACTCAACAAAAACATAATGTGACCGAATATTTCATGATAGCGCGGCTCTTAGCCGTACTTTACCTGTGTATGTACTGCTGCCACTACTCATTGTTGCTCCTCTGTTACCCCCTTCCCCCTTGCAATGACCTCGATCTTCGTCAGGTCGATCAGTGACTCCTCTTGCAAGAGGCGGATGAATTCGGAGGCGAAGGGGTTTATATAGGCTGCCTTTAAAGGTTCCTAAGGAGGCTATAGGCTTGCAGAAAGATTTTGTACGGCTTCGGGCTAAAAAGGCTTTGGGGATCTTCACATTGAACGTTTGGGGCGTCTAGGTGTTGGGGGATGTTGTGGCTAGTTGTCGCTTAGGAGTTCAGATGCACGGACTAGGGATTCGGGGTTTAGGGTCTGGGAGTTTATGCTACGGTGTGAGGCAAGACCTGCAACAGGTCCACATTCGCAGGACACTAAATCTCTCCTAACACCTCCTTCTGAGTGCCCCTTCTCACATTCACAGTACGTTCCAGGATCCTACCTGAACTGCGGCACGTGTGATGAGAAGCCCTAACCCGAACTTCTGAGCATCAAGCTGTAAACCGTCTGAAAAGTTCGAGAACTAATTTAGGATTTTGTTGTTTGTTGATTTTTCGCTCTTCTTCCCAAAGCAGCTGCAATTATGGCCAGGTGGACATTCTCCTCTGGGCTCGCGTTATTCACACTTTTCTTTACCTTTTACCCAAATCCACGCATCCTTTTATTTACAGCACATGGTGCTAGTCTACACAGGATGCTCGCTGCGCGAGCCCCAGCAATTGCGATTCTTCAGAAGCTTGAACCGATGTGAAGACGTTGTCACTTACGGCATAGTCGCGAATATGTTTCCAGCTGTCCATGTTCATCATATATCTTAAACACAAGCCCTCAGCTGGCGATTCCGGGTCATCATGTATCTTAAACACGCCCCCTCATTTGGCGCTGCTAAGCAGAAAGCTCATGGGGGCTTGCGATAGCGATTCCGGGTCATAATATATCGTAGACACCCTCTCATTCGGCAATTCCGGTTCATCGTATATGTCAAACACGCCCCCTCAATTTGCGATTCCGGTTCATCATATTTACATTTGTATATATATAGATATACAGAAAATAACACGTGTGTATATATATATATATATATCCTAAACACAGCCCCTCCTTTGGCGATTCCGGTTCCTCATATATCTTAAACACGCCCCCTCATTTGCC
>CAJNDV010026369.1:30506-41034 GCA_905221635.1 Symbiodinium sp. CCMP2456 | reverse complement strand
CGGTTCGTCATATATCTTAAACACGCCCCATCATTTGGCGATTCCGGTTGATCTCGTCATATATCTTCAACACCCCCCCCCTCGTGATTCCGGTTCATCATATATCGTAGACACACCCTCTCTTTGGGCGATTCTGGTTCATAGTATATCTCAACCCCCCCCCCATTTGGACAGTCCGTTTCTTCGTGTGTGTTAGACACCCCCTCATTTGGCGGTTCCGGTTCATCATATATCTTTAACGCGCCCCCTCATTTGGCGGGCTTGGCACACTACGTTAGTCCTTCAGATGTAAACGTTACGAAATCTCTACAAGGAACGATTTCGACAGACACCCCGGCCAACACAGGCAACAGCTGACGAGCGCACGAGGCTTTGGTCTTTTGGGATTTGGGAGGCCGAGATTGCGAGCACATGCTTGACTGGCATGAACCGGGTAGCATTCAGGATCGCAGAATATCAAGCTGGGCGGGCTCAAGCAAGTAAGGGTTGCCAAGTATACAAGTTCTGAATACCGAGCAAAACACCCTGTGAGATCTCAACGAGTATCGGCAGTCGGATGCACGGCCGCGCATGGCAAAGCTGAGCCATGCGCCCAAGTCGAGCAAATCGGCATAGACCATGTCCTGAGATGGTTTAGGGTTTAAGGTGTGGTAGGGGTTATCAGGTTTAAGCTTCCAAGCATTCCCTGTAACACCGCGTAATGAGAGACCGTTCCTGAAACAAAAAGCCTACAAAGAAGAAGAAGAAGAAGTATTGCTTGCTTTGGGGGGCAGTGGCCTCTCTGGGATGAGCCCACAAGAGCTTCCAACAGTTAACCTCTTCACCCTGCACCTTAAATCTCAAAATCCCTAAACCTACAAAACCTACGGAAACCCGGAAACATTGAACCCGAAGCCTAACAGGGCCTAAGCCCCTCCGCTTTTCGGCCGCCGGGGGGCGTGCTCGTGGCCCTCTTTTGGCTTCTCGGGAGCCGCACTGGGCCTCGGCAAGAGGGAGTTGTTTAGGGTTTTTAGGGTTTTAGGTTTTTAGGGCTTTAGGGCCTTAGGGTTTTAGGGTTTTTAGGGTTTAAAGTTGTTTAGGGTTTTAAGGTTTTAGGGAGGAGGGCAAAAGAGGGCGGCAAGGGGATCCTAAGGATTAGGGCCTCAGGGCCATGAAGGAAAGAGGCGTTCGTTTAATTCGGGGCCTCCTGCAGCTTCAGGCTTCCGGGCATTTTCGGTGTCGGCTTTGGCTTGAAGATAGAGCAAGGGTTTGGGTTACATGCAGTTGCATCCGTCGTCTGGGATTAACGTTTACACTTCAAGTCTCAGGAGTTTAGGGCTCGCAGTTCAGGATTTGAAGCTCTGACACAGAGACGACTTGCGGTCTCCTTCAAACGTTGAGGTAAGCACGGCGATTCAGGTCTGAGGGTATGTATGCCGGAGATTAGATGTTGGTAAAATCTGAAATTCTACTCCCAAGATCGTAACCCCTAACCTCAAGGCCCAAGGCCGGAACTCTTCAGGCCCGAAGCCTTCAACCCTTACAAATCCTTGCAACACCGACACCCTACGCAGCAGCGCCAAGCGCTGCGGAGAAACTTAGGATCAGGGCCTCCGGTTTGAGAAATCAGCTGAAGGATCGTCAACCCTAAACCCACGGGATGGACCAAAGCCAGAACAGAGAACGACCTCTCCTTTCACAAGCCCCGCACACACAAACCAACCCGCACAGCCCCTGCACAGCCTCCCCAATCCTGAAGGCTGAACCCTCAACATGCGGGTTGAACTAGAAAACGAAATCCTGGCCTTTAACTTGTTTAAGTGGGTTTATCTTGGAGCTGCAGGGAGTATCTGGTGCTTCCCGAGTAGTGCCCCTACTTACATACAAGCCCGTGAGCTCGTGATACCTGCTACAAATAACTGGGTTATTGTCGAAAACTCTTACGAAGTCTTGGGTGGATGGGTCCCTATATTCATCCTTCCTGCCAACAACTTGCCAACAACCCCTCAGTCCTCAGAGCCACCAACCCTTGATTGACCTCGAAACCTCAAGCCTAACCCTTGACCCCAAACTCTAGACCCCTCAACCGGATAACCCGAAACCGCCTTCGTACGGGCCTGAACATCGACTTCTTCGTCTTCCGCTTTGGATTTGGTGAAGCTTGTGCAGCCGCTTCTCGGCAGGGCTGGAGGGATTAAGAGCGAGTGCAGAGAAAGCTGCACCCTAAGATCTGAACAGTAAGTGCTGGAGGTCAGGGCCTAATCAGAGCCTGAAGCCTAAACCCTAAGAGACTTCATGCAGAAGCCTTGCTGTACAGGTCCGGGGAAATCAAAAGTGAGACCAGGGGAGAAAAAGCTACTGCAAAAACTGCACAGAGTCCTACAATCATAAGAATGAGGAGAAGAAGAAGGAAGACCAGATTAGCAATAGCAGTACTTGCTGCTTACTCTTTCCAAGAAACTTCAGTCGAAGTCGAGCACATGGCGGTGTTTAAAGGAGACCCCTGCTGAAGAGGGCTGCTGCTGCACTTTCAGGGGCTCTTTGCGTTCAGGGCTTCTGGAACACGGTGCCTGGGCACCACTTCAGCCGTTGGGTTACTTGTGGTGCCTCTTGTTGCTGTGTTTTGCAATACACAAAACGAGAAGTATCGATGCTTTATTCTACAATAGATCCTGGCGCTGTCTAAGAGACCAAGGTCTGCTCAAGCAATAGGGACAGGGCACAATACACAGCTGACATACAGCCGAACAGAGTGAAGAAATTTATAAACTTCCACAATCTCAACCCCTGACTCTGGCGCCTGCACCAGCAGGCAGCACGACTCGGCTCGGGCGCTTGCCGCCCGTTTGCTGTAGGATACGCCTGGAGATCTCGACAAGCTTGGGCTTGGAGTGCAGCGCTGAGGTTTCGGGCTGGTGCGAAAGTCAAGAGGCATTCACAACAGGTCTCGAGGTCAAGCAGCCCATCAACTCAGTAGCATTCACCCACCGCCTGCTGACATCGTGCCGGGCATCCGACTCGTGTTGCAGACAGCCAAACACGAGCCGAGTCCCAAAGCCAATACTTCACACAAATCTCTACGACTCCGACGCTGAGACTTGGCCACCCCAACAAACCCAAACCTCCAGAGTTCGAAACGCTACGCCCAAACACCCTGAAATCCAAAAATCATCAATCCTCAGACCGTCAACGCCGAAAAATCTGAACCCCAACATCCTGAAGCCCTGCAGCCACGAAAGCCAACACCAAGCGCAATAAGCAAACGCTACAGCCATTTAAGCTACGTAAGGTTGAGTTCAGGGCGATCTACATACAGGACAGGGCCTTCGCCTCCGCTGCTCACCCGCCATTTCAGGCTCCTGCGCTTGCTGGTGTCTACGATGACCATGGTGTTTCTGATGCTGCTGATGACGAGGTTGATGATGAAGAGGAGGGAGATGAATGAAAGACATCGTCACCGCAGTAGCAGGCGATAGTAGTAGTGGTAGTAGTAGTAGTAGTTGTTGTTGTTGTTGTAGTAGCAGCAGTAGCAGTAGCAGTAGTACTAGTACTACTACTACTGCTACTACTACTACTAACTACTAACTACTAACTACTAACTACTAACTACTAACTACAAATAACTACTACTACTACTACTACTACTACTACCACCACTACTACTACTACTCTCATTAATAATAGTAATAATAATGCTAGCAATCATAAAAAGCATACGAACAAGAAAAAACACTGATAGTGAGAACGATAAGCAAAACCTTAGTATTAACAGCAATAATCACAATAAGAAGAAGGATAAACAAAACACTATGGTAATAAGTATTACTCTTACTGCCATTCTTCTAGTTATAATACAGAAGGCTAAGAAGTAATGTTAGTAAGCACTGAGGCTTCTACAATCCCATCACTGAAACCCTACATACAGCCCCCCCCCCCGCCCCCCGCCAAGCAAGAACCAAGGCGTGTGGCAGAATACCCCTGGGCTTAACTGTCGAAAGCAACGCAAACACGTGTCACCTGGAATGGGGCCCTAGATAGGCACCGAAGCAAACCCCCTCTCCCGGGACGGGAGAGGGGGTCTGCTTTGGACGCGACTGATCACGAATCGGACACTTTCTAGACCAAGCGATGTTCTGAAAAGAGCCTTGCCGGAAGCCGTGCACATATAGACCCTCAACAAGCACAACCTAGACCCAAGAAACCCCAAACCCAGAAAATTGAAACCAAGAAGTCCCAACGGCAATGTCCGACGACAGCGCACCCGGAAACCGCAAACCCAGAAAAAACATGCCTGAAGCCTGATCCCAGACACCCGTCGCCCTAGAACCCTGCGGAAAACTCGGCATCGCAAGGGAGGGGAAATGGTACCACCCGGTCCGTGTGACGGCAGGCCCCGGGTTGCAGTCGGCTTGGGCAAGGGAGTGGAAATGGTACCCGTTTGAGCACTTTTGGGATGCTTTGACTTTGTCGTGTGTCGGTTGAAGCCGGTTGTCTGAACCTTTCTTGTTGTCAGGGCCTCCCGGCCTTCCCCCAGGGTTGGAGCCTTGCTGCCTGAGCAAGACAATGCATACAACGTTTCGAAGTCAGCTCATGTCATGAACAGCAGTTCTTCCAAGATGTTTCTTGTCAGAAATTAGCTGGCGGTTAAGGAGTTTTTTTTATTTTTGGGGGTGGTCTGCCAGGCATTTTGGGGGGTCTGCCGGGCATTATAATGCCTTGCCCCACCCCTACTCTAGGCTACCACCGGGCATTCTCCAGGAGTAGAGATCTTCTACATTAGTTCGGGCCAAGGCACCCCAGCTGCCGCTCGGCGCCTTCTTTAGAAGGGGTCGAGGCGGCATGGCTCAGGGCACACAGTTGCGCGATTCTGTGAGATCCCTGCTTGGAAGAGTTGGATGGGAAGCTTTGAAGATGAATGTTGGGTTTTGGGGTTTTGGGTTCAGGGTTTGCGGTTTTTTTTGATCTGGTGGGCTGAAGATAGCGGGGGATGTCCTGAACAAACGCTGGCTGCTTGTTGACATCGCTTTCTGCAACTGAGCCAGACATCTGCCCGACGCCCGCGCTGTCTTTGCAAGGAAAACTGCCCAGCATCCAGGTGGAGACAACTACCCTCAACTGTTCATAAGACACACCGAACAGCAACCCTGAGCCTACCATGAAGTAGGTTTCAGGCTTTGGATCTCGTGGGTCAGGTCTGAAAGCAGCTCTATTCCTGTGAAAACGAAAGCAAACCCCGAGACCCCGAAAGCATCTTTCCGTCACGCCCGAATTCGGGAAGCTGTAAGATGGCTCAGTGGGCCGAAAGCCCCAAGCCGGGCAACCCCCGAAACCCGAAAGCATCATGTTAGGGCCTCAAATCAATCAGGCTTGGGGACAGGTTCTAGTAGAATCAGTCTAAGGAACTCTAAGGTACAGTTTTGCTTACTATTGCGGCTGCCTTTCTACCGTCTTCATGCAAGAAAACCTATGCCATTGACGGCCAAGCCTCTGCGCTCCAAACCTCCCACGACCTAGAACATCCTCTCACCTGGAGAGCCTCCTGTGCAAAACATCCAGCCCTCATCCTTGCGACCTCAAAACCCTCGAACCCGTACCATGCCCTGAACCCTGAAAATGCACCAAACGATCGACAGCTCGGAAATGCAAGGCCGCTACATGGCCGTGCTGTACTCGTAGACCCAGGCAAAGCACATGACGAAGCCGAAGAGAATCCACATCTCTTTAGCCTGAGATGGTGGTGATCGTAAGTAGAAAGCAGCAGTTTAATTTTAATAGATACTAACCGCTTTCTGCAATCCTTCCTGTAACCCCTCGTAGCTGTTACAGAAAACCTCGTGGTAATCCTTCCGCTGATCTGGCTCTTGGCCTGTAAACAAGGTCGAATCGAGCACTGTATAGGCTTCAAGCTCATTTGGGCTGTCTGGTTCCCCAGTACATTCCTGAATGATAAGGGCGCCCGTTTTGCAAGTATTTTGTGCTCACCCCTGTCTCCAAACATGCCCATCGGCAAACGACTTCCCATGAGTTGCGAAACTTCGTGCCCGACAACCTTCCAATTTAAGCGTGTGCGGCATGATACATGCGGGGTATAGTACACGGCTCAGGATTTCGCGTTCAAGGTGTTCGCAGCACCCCTCTCCAACCTGATGTGCTTGGGCCCTCCATTCTGAAGGCCCCATAGTCCAACACCCCAAAACAGCTAAACCAAACAGCCCTCCAGGTTCACAAATCCCACCAAGAGTCTGAACCCCACCACGTCCGGCCTTGTAGTGGATCTCGAAACTGCCATTTCCGGTAGAGACGCGGTCGAAGCAGGACACGAAGAACATCAAGCCTCGAGGTTGTTGATGCGTACTGTAGGCGGAAAGGGTTCCGGGCTATTAACGGGGTTTTACGGAATTTTCGCCGGGACTATTGCATGTAACAGCCTCAATATCACAGAATGCGAGAGCACCAACATTGCAAGACTGCGGCCAGAGAATATTGTCTAGTTTGATGTTTCTCGTGTTCACACTCGGACATGCCCTAAAGCCCTGAAGCCCAAAGGTGCGTAGTCGGAGGTGAGAATACTGGTTCGGCTCTTGGTACACTTCTCGGTTTTTGGTCTTCGGTCGGGGCTTCTTACGACCCGAGCATCGCAATGTGTTTGGGTTCAGGGTTCAGCGAGCCAGAACCTCTTTTAAAATCTTCGTCTTGTGGGGCTTGTTGTTTGGGCTGAGATCTTCGGGTTTGGAAGTTGGGTTTGGGGAGTTCGGGCGTGCTCGAGGGTTTCGACTCACACACTCGGCAATGCTAGGGAAAATTCACAGTCGACTCAGAACAGCCCCACAACAGTTCGACCTTGGACTGCATCAACAACGAATCATGCGCAATCAAACACACGAGGCCACACCATAAAACCTGAAGCCAAATTAAGTCGATCCAGACTACGCTGCATGTGGAGCCTGTATACTACCTCCACCCTATGCCTTAAACTCGAAAATGCCTCCATAAGTACCTCTATGCCATGCCGGGCCCACGTCACGAAAGCACAAAGTATAGCACCAGATCTGCGAAGCCGCAACCCACTGGAAACTCTTGATGATGCTTTTTCTTTATAGACGGGGGAATATTCATAAGGTCCATTACATGTTTCAACTTAACATATACATATACTCCCAGAAACCTATTCGAATTAAGGACTTCTTCATTAATTCCCTATAATGTGGAATCCTTTGGTTCTGCAATTGAGAAATGAATCCACATTAATGTTAAGTAATGTTAAAGAGCCCTAGTCCGAAATTGGGCTTCGAGGCTGTTGCTGTGTTTAAGGTATAGGGTTCAGTTCAGCCCCTTTTGCTGCAGGCTTGCAAGCAAGAACGCCTGGTACGTAGCCACTCGTCCGCCAGCTAGCACTGTACTCGTGACAGCTCTGCCCCTAAACCCTAAACCCCGCTGGCCCTATACTATACTACGGACCAGGATTTTCTCAACCGCCAGGTTCTGCGGCGGCTCCGATTGAACTGCTGGGGTCTTCCGCTCCCTTGAGAAGCTTCTCCGCGGGGGGTGGTACCTCTTTGGCTCTCGAATAAGAATCCCTCAATGCAAAGGGGGACTCTTTTCTTCCCAAAAAACCGACTATTCGGAAAACACGAAGCCACACCAACAAAAGAGTAAAGAGGGTGCTACTACGAGGCCTGGCCTCAATGTCCTTGCCAAGGTGGGCTTGGTTCCAGCTCCAGATGAGGGCCACTGTCTTGTAGACCGTCCTTGTTCCCAGTATGCACATCGCCAGTTGCACTGTCGCATAAACGTTTCGGCCCCCGTAGTCGACAAGAGATCGGCCTATGATTGGACCCATGAACCGGCTCGCCGTGACCGCCGTCAGCTGTCGCAACCGATACTCCGCATTGCTGAAGCTGGTGCCCTCCTTAGCTGCGCGACTGGCCCAGCCTTCGGCGAAACCGTTGGCAACGGTCGCGCCAGTGTAGATAATGCAGTCCGCGATCAAAAGCGTCCACCCCGGAGTTGGAACAAATTCCAGGAGGAGCAGACAGCCGAGGATGGACGAGGCTGCGGAGGCCAAGAAGACATAGGACTCCGTCAGCCAGCCTTTGACCAAGGAAACAGTTGTGAAAACGGACATGATGATGCCCAGGGAGCAGACCGCAGTGAAGTAAATGCCGGTGATGTACGGATCCCAACCGTAGTAGATCTCCAACATCATGATGGTGGACACCTCTACGGCTGCCAAGGTGAAAGGCCGCTCGAAGGCGTACCAAATCATATTCCAGACCACCTGCTCGCGCTCCGGCTCGCCCATGGCCTCGAGGTGGGCGTCAGAGATCATGACCAGGTCCTCCGAATCCTCCTCGTTCTCGTCCTTGTCCTCCGAGTTCGAAGGATAGTCAGAATTCCTTGCCGGCATCACGAAGGCGCCGAAGGAGGCCGAGATGAGGGAGAAAACCAAAAGTAGCAGGTTCACCCATCCCATCATGCTGCGGGGACTCACTCGCTCGCCCCCACCAGTCACAAAAGCGCGTAGTAGCGCAAAGAGCCCGGGTCCAACTACCATGCCCAGGTTTCGGGCGCACTGTTTCAGGATCATCCAAAACGTTCGGTTCTTGGACTTCGTAATCCTCGGCTCTAGCCTTAAACCTCCCCGAAACACAAAAATCTTATGACTACAGACAATTACCTCTTAAGACGAAACAAGAAATTCACAAATCCCAAACTGCCAATCAGAATCTTCGTCCAGAAGATCATGCCCGGAATCACTGACAGGGGCGCGACAAAGGATCCTGCGCAAGACAAACCGATCATCACCCACCAGATCATATAGACCCGGCTGCTGCTTGCTGTCCTTGCTCCCCGATACGGCCAAACCTTTAACGGCTTTAAGCTAGAACCCAAACAAAACGTCGAAAAGTTGGGTGCTGGAGAGCTACTGTAAGTCAGCTAAGTGTCTCGTTAATGAATATGGCGGATGCAAAGTTGAATACCGCGGTGATGAGGGGAACAACCACCAGCACCCGCCGCACGCGAAATTGATCCCAGTTCTCTTCATCCACGAGTCTTTTCCCGGCAACCATAGCGAAGACTCCGGTGATCACACCGCAGCTGAGGAAGAACCCCGAGGACGTGGCTGATTGGAGGAGGGAGAGAGCGAAATCCAAGGAGATAGGCACTTGCATTGACATGGCCACAAATGGCGAAGCGCTCGTCCATAAGTTCATCAGCTGACATGCAATGGACTTCTCTGGATTTTGCGGCTGACAGATTGGAACACCGCCACGGGAGACATACACTTCGTGAAGAAAGACGAGGACGAAGAATCCGGCGACTCCTGCGTAGACCCAGCTTGGGAAGTGCACTATCCGGGTCCCAAAGCGGCTGCGGTCGACGAGCTTCCAAGATGCCGATAACACTGGCCTCTCTGCAGAAGCAGAAGCTTTAGCTTCAGCGACGATGCTGAAGGCGAGTCGTCTATCTTCCCGCTCCCGGACCTGGTAGCTCTGCTGTAGGAGGCCTTGCCCCCACTGCGACACAGACTCCTCGTAGCTCAGCTCACACTGGTTCTGTGCAAGACATGGATAAAGTAGTAGAATGGCGATGAAGCGCATCCTAACGTCGTTTGCAAGTCGGTTCGGTCACATGGAGGGGGCAATGGGGTGCTTGCCCCCAAGTACAGCTTGAGCCAACATGGCTCCTAACCAGCTGCGCGGCTTGTAGTGCGTGGACGTCTTGGCTTGTCGACCAGGATTTGGCTTCAGGGCGCAGTTAAGTTCCACCCCCAGCCAGAATCTCACCAAAAGCCACCTTTTCACTACATGAACCACGAAAGCGAAGGCGACAACCACCCCAAAAGGCAGATTATCCGGATACTCCTCCACCTCAAGCATTAAACCATGAATCCCAAGTTGACCCTGAATCCTAAAGTGATGACGTCTTTTGGACGTCGACAATTTTCAAGGCTCGTCGGTTCCGACCGAGCGCTTCGGGTTAAGGATTTTGTAAGCTCCGTGGTTTGACGTTTGTACGGCTTGGGGTTGGAGGCCTTCTGGGATGGATCCGGACCCATCCACGATTAAGCTACGGTTTAGGGTCAAGCTGGTGGCAGATCAGCCTACTTTCTGTCAAGCAACACACTCCTTGTTGCTGGCCACTTATTCGCGCTCGACTAAGAAAGCCTATGTTTTAAGTGCGGTTTCTGTACTGATTTTTCAACGCGAAGAAGTATGGGGCTCCGGGCCGACGCCGAAGTTGATGAGCAAGAACGCCTGGAACCCGACCAAACACATGCATTGAGTGTACGATCGAGCATTTCTGAACTTTGAGGTTTGAGATTGGATGGTGGCAAAAACCCGTTCAACTGACTAAAAAAGTTGTCCAAGACAAAACCCTAAACACATAACGGCCACAGCCACAGCCGCTGCGAGCCAGTACAGTCTTCTAGACAAGTTTCAAGGTAACAGACATCTGGTAGATCTGGAAGGGTGGAAGAAAATGTCGAATCAACCTTTGCAACAGATATATATATATATACATACATATACGTATACATATACAT
>CAJNDV010026369.1:8684-23057 GCA_905221635.1 Symbiodinium sp. CCMP2456 | reverse complement strand
GGGGGGGGGGGGGGGGCCCAACTTTCAATATTAGGGAAGGGGTTAATGGTTTGGGCTGTGGGATCAAAGGGGTTTAGGGTTTAAGGGCTACTGTCTAAGTGTACGGTTTCGACATGGCAGTTTCGACTACGAAGCAAATGCTTACACACCAGTGCATTTCGAGCCGTCAAACCTTCCTTGCTCCTGCCACCTGGAACTCGTATGCAGTGCCCTGAATGACTTCCCAGTGAGTCATACCGTCATACCTTTATCACTCTTTTTACTTGGACAAGTAGATAGGGGGTTTAGGGTTGCGCGGTTCAGGTTTTATAAGGTTTCTTAGGGGTTCGGGTCAGGGGTTTGGGGCTACTAGTTCAGCATATCACGATACAGCAAGCTTGGCAAGCTTCGAAGGATCCTTACAGCAGAGATTGCTCCAGACGTAAGCCTTCGCCCTAAAAGCCCCATACCCCCCTTCCCCAACCCTAGCCCCGAATCATCCGATAAAAAGACGCTGAAGACCTGAACGATAGACTTCAATCCTTGATGACGGCGAGCACTTGGGCAAACCTTAAGCGCTGAGAGGAACTTTGTCAACCCTTGACCCCTAACTCCAAAAGAAACCGTGCATAGCTGCACAGATAAACAATTACAACGACGAATCCGTGATCGCCAGGCCGAGTTTATCCACGAATAATTGCAACTCCAGGTGCCCGAATCCTAAACCCCAGTCATTCCGCGGCCCTCCCTAAACCCCGAACCTACCCACCATGGCCCCGGCTGTGACGAGGGCGGCGGCACCCAGCAGGAACTCCATGTTGTCCAAGAGGTCCCAGAGGCCTTCGTGCGATACAAATGTCAGGGCTTCGGCTTCACAATTGAGGTTTAGATTTTGTTATTCAACTCCTTTTCTCTAGTCGCGGCCAAGGCTGCGCCTAGAAAGGCCACTAAAGGCCAGGAGATGCAAGCAACCTGCGGCTTGCAAGAAGGAAAGCCCTCTGCAACACCCTCCTCACCGGCCGTTTAAGGGGTTGAAGGTTCAGGGTTTATGTATAGGATTTTGGACGCTTTGGGACTTTAGCCTCAGGGCTCGGTTTTCCCTTAAGGAATGGGCTCACGGTTCTCGCTCTCGTACAATTTAAGCAATACCGGCTGTGGCCGTTATCGGCTGAGCTTTAGGGTTTCGACTCACACACTCGCACAAGGCACGGCCGGTTCGATCTGAGCCTTAGGGTTTAGGGTTTAGGGTTAAGTGACCCGGCCAACAATGTAAATGCCTGTGGGCTTAAAGGCTTTACCTAGAAAGTTTTGTGGCCAGGGACTATGGACAATACTGATCACCCTGAGAAAGTCGGTGTCACAAGGTCAGGAACATCGTGAACTTCCAAGAGCCAACAAGCCCCAATTCAACCGCGAAATCCCACGCCGCTCTACACCCAGTCCAAAACCCCAATGCCCCGGCTCCCTTCCCTCGAAACACGAGTGAAACGACGACCCGGACCCGCCGGAGGCTTAGGACTTTGCGCATCGAATTTTGCGTTCAGGATTTTAGGGTGTATCGATGCTGAACAGGAGGCCCGAAAAACACTTCTGAACAACGGTGTTGATTCTAGGAACTCGGGACACCCACAGGCATTCAACATCAAGACTCTGGAAGACAGGTTTGCAGGTTCGCCTCCCAACTCCAGTTCCATCTGGACAGCATTGATCCTCGGCTCGGGGTGGTTGATCAAAAGCCTAAATACCTTCAGGATTCTGCCTAGGGCTGTACACTCTAGAGGGCGACAAGCAATCAGGATTTCTCCCAGTGTACAGGTGCAAAACAAGTCGCGAGCATGCGTAGGTGGTGAGCCCAAAACTCGACGGCTCAAAATAGCATCAAGATCTCTCTACCCCTGAACCCTGAACCACGAACCCCTAAACACCGTTCAACCCCGAAACCCATAGAGCCCAAAATGGTAAAAACGAAGAACCCTCACAAAGCCTCAGCATTGCTCCAGTCACTGGGCAATCCAGGCCTTCAGCCCTTGATGTTGTTCCCTTCTTCGACAGCAAAAATGTCGAATAATTTTGGCCCCCGACCGGACCAAAGGAAACTACAAAGTTTCAAAAGACTAGGGCAACTCAGGGAACCACAAAGAGTGGAAGCCTGCAGTCCTGCACCGTCAAGACCACGAAGCGGGACCCCTGCAAGCTACTGTATCCCTACACCGTTGTTCCCTGAACCCTGAACCCTAAACCCTAAACCCTAAACCCTACACCGTTGTTCCCTGAAGCCGAAAGTCCCAAGGCCTGAAGCCTTCATCATCGAAATAGGAACCCCAAGACCTATAGGGTTTAGGGTTTAGGGTTTAGGGTTTAGGGTTTACATTGACGGATTTTGCGGAGGTCGGGACTAAGCTTCAGGCACCGACGCCAGGCCAATAAGCCCAAGCACCTCGTTCGTGGGTTATTGGGGGGCTTAAGTGTTTAGTATATTAGGCTTAGGGGCTCAGCCTCGCAGAGTCCTTAAGCTACTTGCATTTTTGCCTTTCGGGGTATGGGCTCATGTAGAGCCCGGGGGCTTCCGAGTTTCAAGGCCTTAAAAGCATACGAAGAGACTTTATGGCTGTAGAGTGCAGGATTTTTCCGAGGCTCAAGGCTTCAGAGCCGTACGTCGAAGATAGAGATGCCGCTGTAATGTGGGGCCTCTCAGCTCAGTAAGGGGGTCTCTAGGATTAGGATATTCCCTAACTTTCTGAAGCTCCCACCTGCAACCCTGCTTGCACCCAACTTCACAACCCTGAAATCTGCGACATAGTACGCTCGTCCTAGCATTCCGGGGAGGGCAACAACACAACAGCCTGGCTTTGTAGAAAGAGGACCCACGCCCTAGCACCCTCAAGCCCTGCATCTGATATCTTAACATATCTTAACTAACGTGAACTCCAACATCCCGAAGCCCAAAAATAACACTAAGTAAACTAAACTCCCGAAGATTGAAACCCAAAGTTTGCCGAAACCCTGCCCGGAACCCTCTCCTGAGGTTGCTACTACAGTCAGAGCGGAGGCAGAGACCCAAAAGATCTTCGCTGGATTGCTACCTCAAGGGCTTTAAGTGTCATTTTGCGTTTTGTGCGCAGCGCTCTCGGGAATCAGGGCTTGGTGGGGGTTCAAAGTTCAGCCGGCTCAGGGTTAGGATTTTAGGATTTTCGGTGGTTCTAGGACTTATCAGTGTTTGCTTTCTAGGTTTGGAGGGGTTTCGAGACGGAAGGCTTTGATTGAGGATTTGTAGCTAGGACAGCTGGGTTTTCGGAAGGGAGGCTCAGAACTTGCTAGGTGGAACCTCGCACTTGGGACCCCCAAACCTGTCTAGTTACAGGTTGCACGCCGCTGCCGAGCCAGCTGGCCGGTGCAGGATTTTGCAATTCGATCTGGGCCTATGGGTCGGACCTACTCAAACGAGGCTTACTTGTCCAAGTTTCTTAGGGGGACTACAGGTTAGCCTCTGGGAATATTGTGGGGATTACTGTACCCACAATTTAGAAGTTGGATCAAGGTAACTTACTCCACTACAAGGATCTACTAAGTGGCTGAGCATCTGTCGCATCTGTCGGCGATTGCGTCTCCCCTGACTTCCCCGAGGCCCTACATAAAGCCCTGACCTAACCCTAATCCGTAGTTTCGAGACCCCTGATACCCCGAACCCCCCAAAACCAAACACTGAAGCCCTGAACCCAGCAACTTTGAACACCCTACGTCCCTAAATTCAAAGGTCCTCGCCTTAACCCCAAATTTTCTCCAGCTAACCCTAGGGCTTGCACAACTCCAGACCTGTAACTCCGAAAACCTAAACCGGCAAAGCCCGAAAGCCCCAAGACTCTTTAGCAACCGAAGCTGGAACAGCAAAGCTCCGGGATTTCGACTGAAGAGTCTCAGGTACCCAGCACCTGTGAGGTCGGCTCGGGGTAGGAGTCGCTTAGGACTTCAGGGCTGAGGAGCTTTGGGGTTTAGGTGAAAAGGTTAGTCGGTGTTGGGCTTTTCAGTCAAGGCTGCAGGGGTTCAAGGCGTTAGGGTTGCTGTGCCTCCTCCCAGTGTTCACATAGGATTTAGGGATCTATAGGGTCTAGGGAGTAAAGGAGCCGCAAGACGCACCCAAACCAAAAGCCTGTTAGAGCCACGTGGGTTTCGAGGTGTTCTAGTGCCCTTGACAGATAGGTTTAGGGAGTGTTGAAAACACCTGTAAAAAGTCCAGCAGCAAGGTGTCAGTTGCTGTGTATTCGGAGCAGCTGGTCCCACCGCACCACCGGGTTTGAGATTGGATTGAACTCATGCATCTCGTAAGTAAAACGCACAGATGTGCGCACACCTATTGAGAACATATCTGGCAGTAGCGAGCCTCTCAACATGATAATGGTTGAGCCTACTTTGGACTCACACACTCGCACTCGGCTGGCATGGCGTGAAGGGGTCTGAGCTTGCTACTGCAACATCACAAACACGATCGGTAGCAGAGAGCATCTACGCCGTTCAAGGCAGTAATACAGACGAGGCCCTTAGGGAGATTGGGGAAGCAGAAGCAGTATGAAGGCTCTCAATGCCAGTCGTATCTGGACATCCCATGATCATGGGAGCCTACTTTACGCGCTCACATCTCGGACTGGCCAGGCGAGGTCTCACAGGTTTGAGTCGGCGTGACACGGCGAACAGACCCCCTGGCTACACTTTGGGGGTTCCGACTCGCTCACCAGCACGAGCAGGCACGGATTCATGGGAGGGGCCTGGGGTTGGCGATCGATATATATATATATATATATCTGTCATATATATATATATATGTGTGTGTGTGTGTGGTCTAGGAGTTCAGTAGAATCACTCCTCTGACTTACTCCCGGCAGCAGGATCGGCTGAGCAAAGGTGCGTGATGGCCCGGGAAACCCGCCATCCACTGGGTTGTGCTTAAGGGTAGTCTAGGGACAGCGACGTACCAACAAGGTCACTGGACTTCTAGGATTCTAGGAGCCTTTTCTGCATTCGGCCATGTGCCAGGCTTTTTGACAAATCTGACTTCCCAAATGGCCAACCGCAAACCAGTCCTTTTGATGTTGCCTAGCTCCAAAACCCGGCATCGCAGACCTACAAGCTTCGGGATGCTCTTCTGGGAAAAGGCACTCCTAAGGGCTCGCCATCTGGGATGCCTCCGACTGTGACATCTTTGACAGTCAGGGGCCTCAACAACTGTAGTCTCCGAGCTGGCCCTTCCCACGGTCTGGGCAGTCGTTGCAAACATAGAAGCTGCAGTCGGAAAGCAACTCGAGGCCGAGTTTAATATTTCAAATGCCAGTGCCGTTCTGGACAGTATGAACTTGAACCAAACCTGTTCGAAGCCTAGTACTCACAGTACTTACTGCGTGCTGTTGCACGTGTCGCAGAAATTCCATCAAGACTCACAAAGAACCCTAAACCGTTGTAAGGGACTACGCTTCGGAGGAGACAACGGTGACGGTACGTTCACGCAAAGTTGCGTGAACATTGTGCCACCAAGCAAAAGTGCAGGGTTGCGCCGGCTGCAACAATCTGTACTGAATTAGCCACGCTCCTGCACGGCCTTCAGAACACCCCTGGGCGTCTGGTGCGGGACGCAACCGTCGCATAGCAGGCTTCAAAAAGGTGCTCTTCACCGAAGTCCATGCTTTGCTTACAAGAGCTCGAGCTCTGCAAAGATTGGGCGATGGTCACTCTGTGCCGCGTCACCCTTACCCTGTGCAACTAGCTTCCAGTGTTGCTCTGTATAGAAAATGGCGTCCACCCACTCAGTGACTGCTAGCTTGAAGCCGTTCCTAAAGAAGTGCTGTGGGCCGTCCTCGTCCATGTCGGCATTGAAATCGCCAGTCACAACTACCGGGGAGTTGCCGGCCTTCGACTGAATCACCCTTAGCATGTTCCGAGCCCCAGTGTAGCGCACGCCCTCATTGCAAGTTCGGCCATTGCCGTTGGCAACGCACCAATGGGTGTTGAAAATCCAGAAGGTCCTTCCCGTGGTCGTGTCCTTTGCTAAGGAAACTACCTTTTAGCAAGGTCCTTAGAAATTACCAGAGTCTAGTATGTCTCTTTGTATATTGTACTCTATTATAGTATATGACAGTAACTACCTCAGATATTATAATAGATCTTATTCAGAACACGTTAGCCCTTTCAACTACCCACCCGAGGCTCGGCGAGCTGGACGAAGGTGACGTGTCTAGGTCCCCACTTACCTGGGTAGTTGTCAAAATTATGGTCCCTTTTGGGGTACCCTAAATAATAGGTGCCGTATTATAATAAGGGCCCAAAAAGGGACCATAATTTTGACAACCACCCACCTGTTGCCTGCAGGTCCTCGGAACCAGACGTGCCTGGCACTACGCGAAGTCGGGAAGGGTCCACCATCACACCTGGAGGGATCATAATGTAGGAACCTTACTAAGAAGCCTCGGCCCTGCAACCTCAATATATCAGGATCCATAATATAATAAGCGTAATACTACGAACCCTGATACAGACCCAGGGTTTCTTAATCAGGTTCCTATAGATGATATGGCTTCAGGTCTAGGGTTCATAGACTTGTTGTGGCTGCTCTTTCAAGCCGATGTGATGTTGGGGCAGGTTTGGTGCAATATGAAAATGTCGGTTGCACAGCAGATACTTCTCCTCCGCAGTTCTTGGAATAAGGAAACTGACAAACCTCTCAAACCCCGAATCCGAAACCATTATACACCCCAAGCTAGACCACCCAAGGCACCCTGCGCCCCGGCAAACTTCGAGGCGCGCTGGAGCCCGGTCGCATCTTCGACCCGAGAGCGAGAGTCACACTCCTTCTGGTACGTTTCAGATTTCAGAAGGTGGTTTACAGTATAGGGGCTTTGCATGTTAGCAGGTTCTACAAGGGTGTGGAGACGGTTTTCTGACGCATTCGGGATCAGGAGGACAGGTGAGGGCTTAGGGAGGGTTGAAGGGTTGAGCAGTTTTTCCCACACGCTTTGCTGACTAGGTCGCACTGCAGGGAAACTGCACAGAAAAACGTGGGAGGCAAGTCCCGGGGGACGAGAGTGACAGCCTATAAGCACGAACGCATAGGCCAAACGTGGGACATCACTCGCTGCCGAACTCGCGAGCACTCTCGGTGCAACTTCGCGTGAACGATCTCAAGCCACAAGGCCAGTGAAAGGGCCTGCATCCACATCCTCAAAATACTGCACCCGCATGAACTGCCGAGTTTAGTAGGCAACAGCGTGAAATCCCGCCGAGCCACGCTTGCCAGCAAGAAGAACCGCAATAATTCGCGTCCGAAAGGTGAGCACCCCTGAAAGCCTGAAAGCCCTTGGACTGAGGGCTTAACAAGTTACACACAGGGCGTCTATACACTAGGTCAGCGACAACTGACCAACTGACTCGTAAGCTCTCTCTCCCTCTCTCTCGCTCTCTCTCACGCGGAAGGCGGATGCCGCCGGTGCGCCGTGTCTGACAGAGCTCAGCTTGAAGGACTGCCGTATGCTCCACTATATAGATCTTCGCCATTTTATGACCGAAGCTCCTGCAAGCCAATAGCATCGGGAACAAGGTTGTCCTTGATGTTGTTGAGAATCCTCTCCTTGATTGTCCCTTCTTCCAAGGGAACCAAAAGCTAATCTTTGCGGTCACTCAGGGATTATGATACCCGAAGAAGATTACATGTTCCGTGCTCTGCTAAGTGACTCCCTTCCATGGATTCTGACCGAAGGCATTCCACCAATAGATGTTGTAAGAGACGACACGCAACTTGAAGTAGCCATTTTGATTGGAGCTTGCTGTAGTGGTAGTCGTCGCATCGCAGGATGTCTTGAAGTGCGTCTTGCACGACCCTTTCTCCCGAGTTGGCTCTGTACCTGTGAAGCTGCGATCCTTCAACCAGCAGCCCCATTCCTGGGCTGTTCTTGTGGGCCCTTTAAGAATTCTACCTCTCGCTCTTCTTACAAAACATATTACGCTAAGCTACATGAAGTAAGAACGATTTCGAAGCACAGCCTGGACTCTGGGCAGAAGGAGATGCTTTTGCACTCGGGATTCTCATCGCAGCGGCGGCGGCACGCCGACACTGATGAGCCCCTGGGCACCTCCCCAATGCTTGTGCCTTCCTCCGTAGCCAGGTCTGGAAGCTCCACCCAGCACTCCGCCGGAGGAGCTGGCGTTGGGGGTGCTGGAGGGGAGGGTGGAGCTGCGGTGGTTGTCGGGGGGGCCGGGGCAGGCCCGGGAGTGGTGCTAGGAGCCCCATCCTCGCGCTCGCAAGTGCAAAGGATGTCCGAGGTGTCAGAGATTTCCTCATCGCAACGCTTCTCCTGTAGGCATGAATGCGTTCACTGTGCTTATTATTATCATTATTAATATGATTATTACTATAATCATTATTATTGCTATAATTAGTAATACTTTTACTATTATTATTGTTATCGCTATGATGATTATTATAGCCAAGAGTAGTTAGCAATCATATCTGCAGCTACCTTACATCAGAATACATCTAAGCCTTAGCAGTAGTTAAAAATAGAAACTATAGCTACCTTACTGGAGCACCTGCTACTTCGCAACTTACAAAGTCCCATGATCCTCCTCAGCCTCGCAAGACTCGGACTTCTCTTCTGCAGCGGCGGTGCATCGATGCCCGAAGCTGGCACAATACCGGTCGCAGCGGCCTTGATAAGGTGCCGCAAGCACTAGCGCTTTGCAGCCCCCACAGGTGACACCATTGTCCACATCCGGCCATTCAGAGAAAGGCGCACATTTCGACACTTCAGGCTTGCAAAGGGTCCCGTCGTCCCCTTGGCAGCCGGCCGTCTGCTTCACTAGACTCTTGAACTGCAGGAAGGCCGGTCCATAGTGTCCACTTGGCTTCCGGCACTCGCCACCTTTTGATGCGGTATCACACTGATTGATAGCGGTGGCGGAGGCTAGCACAGCCAGAAGACTGAACAACTGCATGGCAAGAAAGGGTTTCTGCCGAATCGAAACAGGAACAACTCTCACCCTGCTTTCAAAGGGCTGCAGCACTGATTTTCAAAGCTTACCGTGGTTCAAACGTGGAGATCGCCAGCTGAGACCAGCCGTTGCCTTCTTCGACAATGAAGGAAAAGCTTCACTATCCCGAACGGTTTATCCAAAACAGTAGGCTCTGAAGAAAGTCCGACTTCTAAACCCTAGGCTTACTAAGTCATTTTACACCCCAGCCTGAACCCCTTATGAAACTCGGCGAGATTTTGAGAAGCTCACCTGTGCATGTGGATCAATTATGTTGCGATGGCCCTTTAGGGACAGTAGCACAGCAACTAGGCTTTGGGGATCCCTCACCTCGTGAAGCAAAGCGTAGGGGCCTTAATGGTTAGAGTGGGACTTCGGGGAAGGTTATACCATACAATAGAAGAAGGAGCCTTAAGGAATTAGGATTGCTAACCATTTCCTACCGCTACTTTACGCCCCTTTCGAAGGCTTGCGGTGGCTCAGGGTCTACGCACCCGGACTTTTTAATTGCCAAACTCCTCGGACCCTAACCTCTGTGAGCTCCGATAAAAAATTCGGGAAAAGGGCCACGGCCCTCAACTACCATTCCCCAAAGCCTCAACCCCAAGCCCGAATCCCGAGCCCCTACAAGGCCCTAAATAGATCAGATCCCCCAACGCCCGCAGACCCTACACCCTGAACCCCTGGCCCCTGCAACGAATCCCTGAAGCTATTTTAAGGGTCGTATTTTTAATGTTCCGAATACCATGGTTCTGGTGAATAAAATACGATGTTAATCAGGAGCCCTCAAAATAGTATTCGTAAACATTTAGGCCCCTACAGTATGTCACCCTTAGATCGGAACCCCGATCTCTTCAACTTCTGAGACCCTAAACCCTAAACCCTAAGATCTCTTCAACTTCTGAGACCGCGACTTAAGGCCAGCACCAACAGGCCGGACAAAAAGAGCGCTGGCCACCTCAAAGAAATCGGAGGGTTTGGGGCTTGGGGCCTAAGGGTTTAGGTAGCGTTCAGGATGTAGTGTTCCATCTGATTTTTTCACTGCGTTTGATGGTTTGTACGGCTTTTGATGAGTTCTATCCGAGCTTTATACTGCATCAGATCAAGGAAAGAATTCCAGGAACCCTAAATAACTCAAGGAAGCGGGCTGGAAGCATGGAGCAAGGACTGCGCCCAGGGATTTATAGTTGTGAAGCCAGCAGGATTAAGAAGCTACTTCAGCCGCAGGAGAGGACTGCTTAACCTTTCGAACTGCGGCCGCTTGCGCGAAAGCTGGATGCGGGATTTGGTGTGAGCCTCAACGTTGTAACATGAAGACGAGTTCAAGAAGGAAAAGAAGAAGCAACAAGTTAAACCCGAAATCCAAGAACTGTTGGGACGCAGGTTGCTGAGCACCCTGCGATTTCTGAACCTCCACCATGGACGCCAGGAAGCTGTCCCTTGCACTTGCGGGATTATCCAAAAGGGTCCTAATAATCCTACTGCGCCCCCACTACTACAGCTACTACCCGTTACTGCCCTTAACACAGATACCTGATAAGCAGGCACTTTGCTAACTTAGTTGAGCGGCTTAGCACCCGAGGTTCGTCGGCTTCGGCTTCAGCGTAACGCCCCTAAACCTAAAAACCCAAACCTAGGTAAAACCCTGAATCGTAAAAGCCTAAATCCCCAGAACATGAATTAAACCATGATGTAAATCCTTTTAACCCCTACCAACCAACCCGAAGTTTCCCCCCCAAAAGGCAACAACAAGCCGAAGCTCCAGGCTCTGCGTCTCTGGAGTCTCGGTAGATAGGCTAGGGTTTAGGATGCAGGTCTCTTTTTTGTTAACGGCCCCTTTTCTCATCAGCCAGTTTCCGTTTGGTGAAGCCAGGATGTAGGGTTTATAGGGCTTAAGGTTTCGACTCACACGCTCGCTCAAGGCTGGCATGGCATCCAGTGTTCCGGGCTTGATAAGTTTGTTTTTGACATTTCGGCTCGGAGGAGTCCAGGCACGACCGACGGGGTTCTTAGGTAATAATAGTGTAATAGTAGTAATCGTAGTAATGATAGTAATAATAGTAATGGTAATAGTAGCAATGATTATAGAGCGGCGGAGGATAAGAAGTGCCGGTACCCTTGAAAGTCCTAAGTCCTGCAGGTAAGCACGATCCTTGAGACCACGCCCTCTCGACTCTCAACTGCTACCATTCCTGCCGCCGGGGAAAGACAATAGCGACTGAGGCTCTTCCAAGTACTATGACGCGCTGCAATCAAGTGAGGCTGCATTGAGGACTGGACACACCAAGTCGAAATGCCAGATGGTTCAAGATGACGAAGCGGTCAGAGTCCTTGGTTTACGGGGTTAAGGTGATATGAATTGCAACGTGTGCTCCATCCAATTTCGTACGATGTTCGGCTACAGGATTGCAGGCTACAACCTCCAGAGAAGCTCGGAAGGCAGGCCGACTGGAACGACCTTTAAACTAGGCTGGTCTGGACGCGCGGTAGGTCAAGCAGGGTATGTGCGAACACCATGCATGGACAAACAAAAGGATGGATGGATGGCAAATACATATTATTTACATATGCATGCTGCATGTGTGTATATATATATATATATGCACATATATACAGTTTTTGTCTAAATGTGTTTTCTATGTATAGGTATAGGCATATGCATCAGCACCTGTAATTTTGTGTATGTGCATGTGCGCATGTATGTATGCATGTATGCATTTGCATGTGCGTTTATGTATGTTTGCATGTATCTGCCCGCATATATTCACGCATTTCTCCCCCTCACTACTGTGCGCGCATTCTCCTTCGCTGCGCAAAGACACTATATACCGCAACTCTGGCTCCCATAGCCACACCTTCTTCGCTCAAAAAGCCATGTATCTCAACACCCCAAATGCTAAAACTAATTCTTACAATCCTGAACCCGAGAGCTGAGCAAGTGAAACACACCTATCATCCAGCATATCTGATGATGTCTGCTACAGCTACCTGTGCCTGCTTCTGTCCGTCCTGAATCAATGGGCCTTGCGTGTCCGAGGGCTTATGAAAGCTGCCCAAGGTCCGTGGGGAAGCAGACTTTGTCCGCAATCGGGATGGAGGGGTAGTCCGGCTGCCCACCTTGGCTTCAAGCTGCATCTGTGTGATACGGCAGCTACAAAACTTAGCAGCATCTTTCAGTACAGCATACTGTGCTCGGCACCCTATTTTGGAGCACGTTTGCCCCAGTCATGTGTGCGCGGGCGCTGTGAGAGATCTTGCGTATACGACTGCAAAGGCTTCTTTAGCCTGCAGGGGCTAGACCCAACACGAGCCATGCAGCCACCGAGAGAACAAACGCTCGGGAAGTAAATACATTTACAGCTCAAAGCCCCATGCACGGCAACAAGGTTGAAGCAACACACATGCAGATACATACATCCATCAAACAGCAATCTGCAGACTGAAGTTACTTCCATGCTGCATGCTGCAGCTTTGAGAGTAGCCCCGCCTAGTCTAAATTCTGTACGGCTTGGTGCTTTGTAGAGACAAGCATAGTTGGAATTCTGAACCCACGACTCAAAGTGGTTGAGGGCTTGGGCTTTCGTTGAACCCTGAGCCCTCAAGATCTCTGTCAAACACCTTCGGTCACACTTCGGCTGCTGCGTTCAAAAGAACGTCTCCTCGGGGAGGCCAAATCCGACAACCAGAACCCTGAACTCCAAGCCCAGGGAGTTTGACGCCCTAAACGTCAAGGGCCGGGCCATCGCAGTAGGCTGCAGCAATCTGCCCTTCGATACCTATGGTGATAGGATTGGGTTCACGCTACTGGGACTCTGCAGGCGAGGCAAGGTTAGGGGTTTCAGCCAAATTTGGGCCGCAAATCCGTGGAGCTTTCTGCGATGTACGTCTGAAGCCCTACGCACGCCTAAAACACTTGATGCCTGACCACCCTGACGAAAGCTGGAGGATGGGAGAAGATATCTAGGAATCTAGGTGAATCGGCAGTAATCATACTAACCGAAACAACAAGAATGCAAATGGCAATGCCGTAACTCAGACTCATAACTTATTGTTGTTTGGGGCTCAGACTCTCAGGATTGCTTCAAGAAAGAGGGTTTCAATGGAGGTTGCTCAATTGAGGAGTAGAATGTAAAATCTGCAACGGAATGTTTGAAGCGGTCTTTTGGAGCGTCGTTTCAACGCCCAGAGCCTTAAGCCCCTAGCGCGAATCGCGAAGCTCGCAGCCCTGAGCCACACCAAGCTGGAGTCCTGTGACCTCAAGTTTAGGGGCTCAGGGTTCAACACCCATAAGAAGATCCTCTGTTTTTCTTTGCAGGGGCAACGAGCCTACATCGCCTGCGCATTTCTTGTTTTCTGGCTTGCGAATGGTTCTGGATCAGTGAAGTGCCAGTGGAACGGTCCATGGACTTCTGGATCGGGCCTCGCGCCAAACGGTGCTTACTAGGATGCAAACAAGACTCTGGCATCCCGGCTCTACAGAACCCTTGTGTATTTCGGGTTTAAGAACCCTACAAGTCCCTTTTTTTTTCAGCCCTACTACTATTACGACTCCTTAGAGCCTGGGGGGGAAATCAGGATGCCCGAGGCCCCCCGCTCGTCGGGCACGTGGGGACGCAGACCTGGGTCTGAAGAGTCTCCGAAGTGTTCAAGCCTCTGTGCTCTCAAATTTTCCGGTTTAGGGCTTTCAGGGTTCCAGGATGTTCCAGGCAGGTCGTGAGTGTAGTATGCTTAGGGCTGAGAAAGAGGGCTTGCAAATCAATCCATCGGGAAGTGAATCCTTTATCATTAATTAATCAGAATCAAAGGTTTGCAGCTTCCTGCGGCATCCTTCTACCCTCAGCTAGACTGTGTGTGGGACTCGTGCTTGGAGGGCGTGGGTGCTGCAATGATGATTCCAAGCCACAGCGGAATGCTGCACAAATTGCATTCAAACCCCTACAGTAAACTCGGAAGCAACCCAACCACTGACAGACCTACTCATCCTTTTCGAATGGTAGGAAAAAACATATGTATACATATAGACATACATATAGCTTTACATACATACATACCATACATACCATACATACATAAATAAATAAACAAATATCATATCATATCGTGTATATATAAATATATATGCATATTCATATCCCGGCAAGCACGCGAGAAAGTAGCCGTCAGGCACTTGTCTTGTTTGTTTTTTCGCCTCCCCCCCCCCGAACTTCTACTACTTCTTCTGTTTGCGGCTTCTGAAAGAGCAAAAGTAGTATAGTCGTCGTCGTCGTAGTAGTCGTCGTCGTAGTCGTAGTCGTCGTCGTAGTGGTAATCGTCGTCGTAGTCGTCGTAGTAGTCGTCGTAGTAGTAGTCGTCGTAGTAGTAAGTAGTAGTAGTAGTAGTAGTCGT
>CAJNDV010026358.1:30073-40537 GCA_905221635.1 Symbiodinium sp. CCMP2456 | reverse complement strand
TTTAGGGTTTAGGGTAGGGCTCCGGGTCTAGGGGATCTCGAAGGGCCTAAGGGGCTCCTTTTAAGGGCTCTACCAGGGTTGTATAGGGGGTGTATGGTTTAGGATTCTAAGGGTTTAAGGCTTTGGGCTAGGGGTTTGGGGTTTAGGGTTNNNNGGTTTGGGGTTTGGGGCTTGGGGCTTAGGGCTGGGGTTAAGGGTTTGGGGTTCAGGGCTTAAGGTTTAGTCGTTCGGTTGAGGGTTTGGGGATTTAGGCAGCGTTGTTGAGGGTTTAGGCTTTTGGGGCTCAGGATTTTGGATTCAGGGCTACAGTCTCCAAGAACCTCAAGCCCTGGGCCTCAGGGTTTCGGGTCCCATGATAGTCCCAAGTTCATTTCACTATATTAGACACTCTACCTAAACCCTAAACCTTCCCAGAGAGCCCAAAACCGCAATATACGTTAAACTATAAGGGGCTTATTATTGTGATTCAAGGTATATTCCTTAACTAAGGGTATTGGGCTCTCTGGTGGCTGGTTTTGATGAGGCGTCATGCGAGGTCCCTAACCCTAAATCCTAACTTCTAAATCCCAAGCCCGAACCCCTGTGTTTGAGCATTGCAGCATACCCCAGGCATGTATGGCTATCAATGTAGGAACCTGATCTTGAAGCCCTGGCCCTATAACCCCAAAATATTGGGGCTCATAACCCTAAACCCTAAACCCTAAACTGCCGAGAGCGCCGCTGACCATTTGCATGGGCGCTCGAGGCTCCGACCGAGGCCCCCGGCCGAGCGTCCCGACAGCACGGTGAGGGAGGGTAAAGCCTCCCAGTATACGGGGACGATGACTCGGCTACGCCTCAGACAATGCGGACGTCAGTCCGTCCAAATCCCTCACCATTGGCGTCGCTTTGTGTTTTTTGGTCTGGTTTGGGGGGGTCTGGGGGGTACCCCCAGGGGGGTCGGGGGCCTCAGGCTGGCAGATTCTAGGGACCTAGGGGGCTCCTGGGCCAGCAGCTGTGATTTGTTTGTGCAAGGCCGCAAGAGAGGAGAGAGCAAGAAGGCCCCCCTTGAGGGGGGTTTGGGGGGTGAACCTTAAACCCCAATTGAGAATAGTTTGGGTGGTTGGGGTGGGACTACATGCTGACGCAAGCGCGCGATTAGTGGGTCCGCCCCTATTCCTAAAGTAAAAGGCGCACCCACCGCGCGCACACTGTCTACACACCCTAAACCCTAAACCCTAAACCCTAAGCCCAGATACCATGCACTGAATTCTAATTTCTGGATGCCTTGAGCCCTCCTGGGCCCCGAAACGTAAGCCCTACACTCCGGACACCCTACTTGGAGGTTCATGGGTAGTTATAAGCGGGTTATAAGTCCCCTAATATGGGTTATAAGTATAGACCCCACTTATAACTACCCATGAACCTCCAAGTAAGCCTTGAAGCCAAACCCTTAACATCCCTGAGCCTTCAAGCCTCATTTTGTTGAAGCAAAATCCAGACCCAAAACCCTAAACCCTGAACCCTAAACCTTAAACCGTGAACCCTAAAACTCTAAACCCTAAACCCTAAACCTTAGACCGTGAACCCTAAAACTCTAAACCCTAAACCCTAAACCCTAAACCCTAATCCTAAACCCTAAACCTTAAACCCTAAACCCTAAACCTTAAACAATGAACCCTAAAACTCTAAAGCGTCCGGACCCTCCGAAGGATGCCTCGTCTTTCGTCGATATCGAAGTCGACGAGGTCGCTGGTAAACCCTGGGTATTGCTTAAGGTCTCAAGGTATGGGGCTTAGGGCGACCCTAAGCCCTAAACCAAAAAACCCTAAACCGAAAAACCCTAAACCCCGAAACCCTGAACCCTACATGATGGGCAGGCTTTATAAAGGTCGGCTTGTAAGTCCTTCGTTGCGTTTAGGGCTTTGGGGCTTGGGGTTTAGGGTTTTCGGGTTTTAGGGTTTAGGGGTTTCAGGGTTTTCGGGTTTTAGGGTTTTAGGGTTCAGGATTTGAGGTTTAGTGTATTAGGGTTTAGGGTTTTAGGGTTTAGGGTTTAGGGTTTTAGGGTTTTAGGGTTTTAGGATTTAGGGTTTAGGGTTTAGGGGTTTGAGTTGGGGGATGTTTAGGCTCATGAAATCCATCACCTCGCGGACATGTCTACCCGCGTACTTTACGGAACCATCGCCTGGGCAGCCCGTCTTTGAGCATCTACTCTGAACCGTAGATCCCGTTGCATGGCCCTAAACTTTAAAACCCTAAACCCTAAAACTTAAACCCCTAAACCCTAAACCCTAAACCCTAAACCCTAAACCCTAAACCCTAAACCCTAAACCCTAAACCCTAAACCCTAAACCCAAACCTCAAGCCTTCAGTTCTATGGAACCAGAAGGAAGCCTCACAGCCCTTCACGACTGTCTGGTGCTTAGTAGGGAATGGGGGAATGGATCCCTATGATAGTTCCTCAATGTCCCTTATAGTAGTCCCTATAACCCATTCCCCCATTCCCTACTAAGCACCAGACGGATGATCTTTGGCGAGGATTAGGGCGTCTGGACTTTTCAGGGTTTGGGGGTAATTTTCGGCTCGAAATCTATCCTGCTCAGGGCTTTTAGCCTAAGGCTACCTGCTTGGAAGTTCATGGGTGGCTATAAGTGGGGTTATAAGTCCCCCAATATGGGTTATAAGTACAGTTATCCTACTCATAACCTCACTTATAACTACCCATGAACCTCCAAGTGGAGAGGGTTTAAGGTTCGGGGGCTTGGAACTGCAAAATCATAAGTACTTGGAGGCCCAGGGACTTAGTAAGTCGGTCTCAAGTAGGGTTATAAGTGGGGCAACTCCACGTAGGGTACTTATAACTCTACTTATAACCTGCTTGCCAGGTCCCCTGCACCCTCCAAGTACAGTCCCGCACTTTCTCAATCTCGCGTGCCGAGTTGGCATGTGGAAGTGTAAGGTTTCGGGCTCAGGCTTTGTAGGTTTTTATGGGCTTAGGGTTTGTGCATGCGGTCTCTCGGTCAGTCTCGAAAGCAACCAGTTGAAGACTAGACTACAGAATCATGAAGAATTGGCATCAATCAACGATTCCGTCTGCCCTAGATTACTCCTTACACACGTATCCCGATGGATCTTCTGTACAACGGTCGCCGCATCAGGCTCCCGCGCACCGCAAACCCACTCCGCCGAACAAAACCACCTAAAGAGAAGGTACCGAGAAGGCGCGCGCGCAGCCGGTTTAGGGTTTAGGGTTTAGGGCTTCCAGTCGGGCTCGCAATCTTTGCCAGGGACCGGAACCCCTACATCACAGAGGATCACTCCAGGAGCTCCAAAACATCCTCGCTAATGGTCTCAGCACATGGGTAGTTGTCAAAATTATGGTCCCTTTGGGGTACCCTAAATAATAGGTGCCGTATTATAATAAGGACCCAAAAAGGGACCATAATTTTGACAACCACCCACATTCTTGGTTTTGTTGGCTTGGCGAAAACAACTCGGAGCCCCAAGCTGCAGCTGATAAACTGCATCTCGACGAACATTAGAATCCTGCAAAACCCATTGTGCCTTCACATGTGCTTCAAGCACCCAGACAGTAAACCAAGGATGCGCCCGACTCCGTGAAGGAGCCAGGTGGGAAGGAATTCTCGCGTTTGAGCATGCGTACCAGCCTCGCTTTAAACGTCCGGTGGCGTCCACATCATGTCCTGCAACTCCAACTATCGTGGGGTTCCAGATCCGCAATGCGAGCCCGATCCCCACTGCCAGCTGGCACGTCAGACCCCATTCTTGATCACGCACTCTACCGTCGCCCAGCTGATCTGCCATGGATGCCCTGCGCCGTTAAACGTATGAAACGTGTGGAACACGTCGTCGGAAATCTTGTCGGAAATCTTATGCGGCTCAATGGAGAATGTCCCCTAAACCCTAAACCCTTGTTATACACAAACTGGTAACGCGCGTAGCGACTTCGGCTCGTGCGATATAGCGCAGAAGTGGCTGTCAAGGTGGAGGTCCTTGAGCCAAGCTGGCCACGGAAGGTTTAGGGTTCAGGGTTTAGGATGTGGGGTTCAGGGTTAGGATTTGGGTTCAGGGTTTGGGGTTTAAGGTTTAGGGTTTTAGAGTAGGGTTTTAGGGTTTAGGGTTTATGGTTCAGGGTTTAGGATTTAGGGTTCAGGGTTTGGGGTTTAGAGTGTAGAGTTTAAAGTTTAGGGTTTCAGGGTTCAGGGTGGAGACCTGAGAGCTTGGCGCAACAAAAAGAAGGAAGCTCGCCCTCCTGATGAAGCCAGAAGCCTTGTAGAAACGCTTGTTGTTTCCTTATAACACGCAAACCCTACGCCCAAAAACCCTGAAGCCATGTTAAATAGGAGATGAAGCTGGTTCCGGCGAAGATCAGTCGAGCGCGGCGCTTATGGGTAACCCTGGCCATCAGGGAGCCCATAGCCATAATATATAGTAGAAGCCAGAAAGTTGGAACATGGTTATCCTCCTGCCCTTAAGGTAAGGTTTAAGGGGTTCTAGTACCAATCCTCCTAAACCCATGCTCCAACTTTCTGCGAATGGCGGTAGGGCCTATTGACTGGTAGAAGGGTTTCGCACAGTTTTAACGGAGGAGGTATCATAGGGTCTTGAGGGATCAACCTCGTTGAATTATCGGCCCCCGCCTGAGGATGAATCGGGTAATTTTTGGTTTGCGGAGTTTCTTGAATCTGCATTTAATTCAGTTTTTGCTTTGCGTTTGAGGCCTGAGGGTTCAGGGTTTGGGGGTTTCGAGTTTAAGGGTAGGGTTTTTGGGGTTAGGGTATCTGTTGAGGACTCAAGACATTAGGGTCTTCGACCCTGGCACCCCATGCAAACAACCCAAATTCCAAAGCCCTAAGCCCATAACCCGACACCTCATATCCAATATGCTGAACCCCAAATTCCTAACTCCTGAAACCTCAGCCTACAACCCAAATTCCTAACCCTCAACAGCAAAGTTTCGAATGGATGCCCCAGCTTCCGCAAGGGCGCATGCATTGGCTTGCATCCCCTGCACCAATTAGGGGTACTATACGCCGACCCGACCAAGGCCATCCGGCGCGCCCTCCGCTATTCTGCGGACGCGATGAAAGTCGCAGAAGAGATGCTTGGCTCCAATCCCGGGTGTGTTAGGGTTTAGGTTTAGGGTTTATGTTGGGGCGCTTTGTTTACGGAGCATCGGCAGTTTGTAAATGGTCAACATCGTAGTTATCGCCATCGGAAGCATGGTAATGCTGGAGCACTCATAAGCAAATGACAGCAGTGCAGAACCACAGCACTCATGATGCTCATCTTTGAGCGTCGTTAACCAAAATGTGGTTACGCACTTCGCTCTTGTTACTTTGGGAGGCTGGACTAGAGAGTCATTAATCATGAATGTTCAAGTACTATTCCGCAAAACCTATTTTAGCATTTGGGAGCGTGAGAGAGGGCACTAAGATTGACCTTCCCCTTGGCGGACACTTTTCCGTGAGGGAGCCTTAGTGAGCCGGGTTTAGGGTTTAGAGGTTTAGGAATTTAGGGTCTAGGGTTTGGGGTTTCGGGGTTTAGGAACTTAGGGTCTAGGGTTTGGGGTTTAGGGGTATAGGGTTCAGGGGTTTACCTGTGGCCCAAAAGACTTATCTTTTTAAGGAACTTTATATAGACACCATAACAAGGAACCCTAAAAAGGTAGGTCCTTTCGGCTACAGGTGGGGTTGAGGGTTTAGCGTTGCCCTAAGCCTTACATCCAGAATCCTTAGCCCTGGCCCTAAACCCGCCTTAAATTATAAGGGGCGTATTATAATCATAATAATGATAATAATAATAATAATTATTATTATATTATTATTATTATGATTTGAAGTATTATGATTTGAAGTATATTCCTTAATCAAGGGGTATGGGGCTCTCTGGGAACCCTGATCCCTAAGGCCCAAGGACTCAAAACCCCAAGACCCCACGAGCCTCTTGCGGCCTCAATCCTTTATTTAGTTATAGTGACCCTTGACTTGGGTTTAGGGTTTAGGGTTTAGGGTTTAGGGTTTAGGTTTTAGGGTTTAGGGTTTAGGGTTTAGGGTTTAGGGTCATGCTTCATGGGCGGATCGTTTGGCGGTTTGGGGCTTGTGTTTGCGAGCAGTTACGATGCCTCAGTCGCCGCAGCCTTTGATCCCAGCAGCCTCCAAAGTGCAAGCAGCAGACTTTAAATTAAAGGCTACAGTATGAGGCTTTAGGGTTTAGGGAGGTTTCCAAAGCCTCACAGGAAGAAGGACAACGCCACCAACGCGTCGGCGGCTGCTACGGAAAAAGCTGAAGAGGCGGGTTAGCTTGGTGTCTTCCAAGCATCCCATTAGAAAATGTAAGGGCAACCCTACAAGCTCCCTACAGATTCTAAGGGTGCCTTCTATTGATCCAAATCCTACGCCCTAAACCAAAGAATCGAGATCCTAACCCCACTCCGTAAACCCTAAACCCTAAACCCTAAACCCCACTCCATAGGCCTGAGCCCTGGAGCCTAGACGGGCGCTAAGAGGGTCGAGGTTTCCAGGCTTAGCGTCTTCGGCGGCAGGGGGTTCAGTGCTGTGGTCTACTTGTAGACTCTTCAGATGTAGCAAGACTCCTAAACCCTAAATCCTAAACCCTAAACCCTAAACCATGTAGTGCCGTATTTTACCCCTTCAGAAGTCTCTCATCGCATCTTGTTGGAATCTTGGTACCCCTTCTTTCTATGTCAAAGGAGCCATTACAGCACGCATAGGACTCTTAGAGGTTCTTCCTCCGAGAAGGGTTTCGGTAACCATCAACCACTGTCCTCCCGCCTGAATTCCTCCCACACCTTAACCCTACTTGGAGGGTCGGGGGACTTAGTAAGTGGGTAGTAAGTAGACTTATAAGTACCCTAATAGGGATCCTAATTCGGGTTATGATATTGATAAACCCTATAGAATAACTAGTTACCAAGTCCCCCGACCCTCCAAGTAGAGCAAGGGGGCGAGACCACAACCGGTAGCCCTGGCTTGCTAGAAAGCTATGACGGCAAGAACGGCTTGCGCAGCAAGATGGGGCAGGGTGCCTGGATGTCAAACGATGAACCGAAGACCCTGAACCCTAACCCCTGTCACTGCGGTGTGGCTGGTTGGGTGTTGAGTCCTGTGGGCGTACTTTGCTGGGGTCCTCGTTGTCGAGTACATGAATGAAGTTGGGGACTACATGTGGTGGTGCGTGGATGGGTTGGTTTCACCTAGCGTGTGCCTGTACTCTCAGCCCAGAGAACCCAATACCCCTTCAATAAGGAATATACCTTAAATCATAATATTAAGGCCCTTTGAATTTAAGGTATATTCCTTAATTAAGGGGTATTGGGTTCTCTGGGAGACTGGGCATGCCAGGATCAACGCACTGTTAACAAACCCTGTTACTCAGCGAACTGTGCCGGTCGAGGGGAGGTCTGAATGCCCTTGGCAAGCTGTTTTGGCTAGGAGCTTTGTGGGTGGCTCTAAGTGGGGTTATAAGTCCCTGAACATGGGTTATATGTAAAATTGCCCTACTTATAGAGCCTACTTGTAACTACCCATGAACCTCGAAGTGGGAAGTTGCAAACGACGGTTCCTCCAGAAGCTGCCCCGCCCTCGAGAAGGAGTTTCAGTTGCCATAAGAATGAAGCCACATTATGTACTGTAGTTCCATCTCCTTGTAAGTATCCATAAATCCTCAACTCCAAGCCTTATTTTGTAATCCGTAAGGCCCCTACGTTGGGGTTTACGGCTTTGGGTTGTGGGACTTCGGGTTTAGGACCTGGGGTTTAGGATTTCGGGCCTTAGGATTTCGGGCCTTGGTTTTAGGGCTTGAAAATTCAATCCATGACCTTAAGCCTGTTTGAGGTTTCGGGATTTAGGGTTTAGAGTTTGGGGTTTGGGCTGAGCTGCATAAGACCTTCAGCTGGCACCATCCCGAAGTGTTGCGAATTTAGGGTTTAGGGTTTAGGGTTTAGGGGGGGGGGGGTCGGGGCTTAGAGGGTTTAGCGTTTAGAGTGCCCCGTTCTGTATCGTACCTGAAGCCCCTAAAAAACCTTGAATCCCAAACCCTAAACCCTAAATCCTAAGCCCTAAACCCTCAACAATCATAGATCCTGAACCCGAAGCCGCGCTTTTTTTCAAGAGGCCGAAAGGCAGCAGGATGCCGCGGAGAAGATGCTCAAGGACTCAGCAGGGCTTACTTGGGTCGGGGTTTAGGGTTTAGGGGTATAGGGTTTAGGGTTTAGGAGGTCGGGGCACTTAGTAAGTAGTTCTTTTGTAGAATTATACATATCATAACACCAATTAGGATCCCTTTTGGGGTACTTACAGCTCTACTTATTACCGACTTACTACGTCTCCCCACTCTCCAAGCAGGGTTTTGGGTTTAGGATTCAGCGTTCCAGGGTTGGGGCTGAGGGCTTTGTGGTTTAGGGTTGCTCGTCTTTCAGTTTTTGGCGTTTATGCTGGCGTTCTTGTTGGGTCCGGGGGTTTCGGATTTTTGTTCCTCGGGACTCAGATTGCATCCCAGAAACGCCAAAGGCCCATCCAAACTCCAAATCCCAAACCCATAAACCCTGAACTCTAAACCCTCGGGCAGACCTAAGTTTCAGACCCTGAAGCAGCAGGTTTCATTCCTGCAGCCGGTCTGTAGGGGCCACTCAGCGGGAATACTCTACAGTAACCTAAACCCTAAACCCTAAACCCTAAACCGTTACAGATCCGTCTCTCCGTCACTGCCCCCTGTAGACGAACAGTTTGGGGATTCGGGGCTTTCCACTTTTCAGGGCTTACCGTCCCTTGGCCATGCACGACAAAAGCCCTAAACCCTAAGCCCTCAACCCTAAGCCCTAAACCCGAAGCCTTCGACACTAAACCCTAAAACGTCTTCAACAAAAATGATGCTATCTTCTCGATACGGGTAGTTTCCTAAATCAGGATTCCAGTTTTAGGATCCCAGTACGGTACAGCACCCCTATAAAGAGGATTCTGGAAAGGACCCTGATACGGTTTAAGTATGAGGATTAGGGCTTAGGTTTCAAGAGGGTAGTAACTTTTTGGGGCATTTTTTGGTGGAATATGCATCAAAGCTCTATTCTAGCTCTTGTAACATCAATCCTAAATGCCAAATTGAGCCTATCGAAGCCGAAGCCCCGCCTAAACTTTGACAAGTGTAGCAGGTCTATACCGAAGGTCAAACCGAAGGCGTTGAACAAACCCACACCCTTAACCTCAACCCTAAACCCTCAGCCCTGAACCGTAAATCCTCAACCCTAAACCCTAAACCCTAAAGCTTCAACCCTAAACCCTCAACCCTAAAGCTTGAACCTAAGCCCGTAGCCTAGGCTTCAAGCCCTCTGCGGGCCACGCCCCCGACCTGAACTTGAAGCACTGTGGGTTGAGGGTTTAGGGTTTAGGGGTGAGGGTTTAGGGTGTAGCGTTTAGGGTTTAGGGTGTGGATCCCCGGATGCTGCTCAAGAATTTCTAGATTAATTAAGCAGCAGACCTTACAAGCAGATCATCCTATGGATGTACTTAGAACTCCAGGGAGTCTCGATGTTAGTCAAACCAGCGGTACAAAGCCGTTTATATTTGTATATATATATACACATATATATATATATATATAATACTATTCCACGGTGGATTGGAAGCCCTAAGCCCTCATCCCTGATAACCCACACCCCCAGAGCCCGAAGCAGGCCTAAAACCTGACAGAACCCTCTAAAGACTGCTTATAACTCTCACAGCCGCCTTGTGAACCTTTAAGAACCTTTAAAAACGTCTTAGACGCCCGTCACAAAACGCCGTAACTTCCGAGGAGCTTGAGCAGGGAAAGGACCAGCTCCTCGGATAGCAGGGGGTGAAAAAAACAGGGTTCAGGGTTTAGGGTCTGGGGTTTAGGGGTTTAGGGTTTTGGTTTAGGGTTTAGGGTTCAGGGTCTAGGGTCTAGGGTTTAGGGTCTAGGGTTTAGGGTGAAAAACAGGATTTCTTGAAAGGGCTCCGATACCCTAAGGCTCAAAATAGCCCGAAAGCCTTAACTGATATTATTCGATATGGTCTTCGGTCCCAAAAGCAATAACCTATGAGTCCTTGGAGCCAAGGGTTTCCAAAAGGGTTGAGGGTTTAGGGTTTAGGGCTCGATAAGGGTTTCTTCTTATGGGCTTGAGAAGGATTCTGCAAGGGTTCAATCCGGTTCGAGACTTTTCTTTCAAAGGGTTTGTCGCTTCAGTTCAGGGTTCAGGGCTTAGGGGCTCAGGGGCTTAGGGGTATGAAATTAAAGTCTATACTTTTTTCTCCCTGGTTACTTCAAAGTCCAGGGAAGCTTCAAAAGCGGTTTCAAGTGTCCGCTGTTGCAAAGCCCTAAACCCTAAACCCTAAGCCCTAAACCCTAAACCCCTAAACCCTAAACCCGAAGCCCTTAACCCTAAGCCCGAAGCCCTAAAACCCTAAACCCCTAAACCCTGAACCGACG
>CAJNDV010026358.1:11116-27449 GCA_905221635.1 Symbiodinium sp. CCMP2456 | reverse complement strand
CTAAACCCCCAAACCCTGAACCCCTAAACCCTAAACCCCTAAAGCCCTAAAGCCCAAAAGCCCTAAAGCCCTAAAGCCCTAAAGCCCTAAAGCCCTAAACCCCTAAAGCCCTAAAGCCCAAAAGCCCTAAAGCCCTAAAGCCCTAAAGCCCTAAAGCCTAAACCCTAAACCCTACACCCTATACCCTAGAACTGGTAATATAGGGGCCTTAATAATTACCTGTACTCTTTTGGGGGTTATTTATTATAATTCTAGTATAATATACCGCAAAACCCTATTCTAATTACTAAGGCCCCTATGAAAAGCTCCCTCCAACCTGATTTGCTTAACCTCCCCCAAACCTTGGACTCCCTAAGTCCCAAACACCCTCAGTCCTAAACAGGGTTTAGGCTTTAGGTCTTTAGGGCTTCAGGGTTTAGGGCTTCAGGGCTTTAGGGCTTAGGGCTTAGGGCTTAGGGCTTAGGGCTTGAGGGCTTTAGGGCTTAGGGCTTTAGGGCTTTAGGGTTTAGGTTCTAATGCGCTGTAACTTCCTACGCCTTAGACCCGCGACGAGACAGGGTCCTGGGCTCCGGCCCCCAAAACGGCCACAGCCCCTGTGGCCACGGAAACGGCCAAGGAGAAGTCCGCGACCGTGTCCATGATATAGGGGCCTTGAGAATTAGAATAGGGTTCCTTGAAAAGGGTTCCTTTACGGGTTATACTGCAAGGGTTTAATATAGGGCCTGAATAATTAGAATAGGGTTTGGGGGTATATTATACTAGTATAATAAGGAGCCCTTAAAAGAGTAGTGGTAAAAATAAGGCCCCTACATTATACCCGTATGCGGTGCAGTGATGAAGTGGCCGAGAACATAGCCAGGGCCAGGGCATTAGCCGGCTCCAGCGCTAAGAATGCGGCTCGGTGCGCGACTGGCGAGCAAGTCCGTCCTCCGGAAACATAAAAGGGCCGCCCCGGCCTCAGCCTACTATGTAGCATCAAAGCGTTATGAACACCGGAGCGTGCTTGCAAGGCCATCAGCGTGATCACCGATTACCAGTACGTAGTACGTGGTCTCATGGAGGCCGGGCCATACAAGGCAGCGCCCAATCCCAAGCAAAAACAGCCAGGGAAAGGGGGGCGCATCTCCCGCTGGCATGTGTGTGAACAGGGCCCCACCACGCGATGACGACTATGAGCCCGACGACACATACCCCAACTACCAGGTTGCGGATGGAAACCAACGAGGTCGGCGGCGGCGTCCCTAAACCCCAGACCCTAAACTCTAAGCCTCAAGTCCTAAACCCTAAACCCTAAACTCTAAGCCTCAAGTCCTAAACCCTAAAACCCAAACCCGAAGCCTCAAGTCCTAAACCCAAAACCCTAAACCCTAAACCCGAAGCCTCAAGTCCTAAACCCTAAACCCGAAGCCTCACGTCCTAAACCCTAAACCCTAAACCCGAAGCCTTAAGTCCTAAACCCTAAACCCGAAGGCTCAAGTCCTAAACCCTAAACCCTAAATCCTAAACCCGAAGCCTCAAGTCCTAAACCCTAAACCGGAAGCCTCAAGTCCTAAACCCACAACCCTAAACCCTAAACCCGAAGGCTCAAGTCCTAAACCCTAAACCTTAAACCTTAAACCCGAAGCCTCAAGTCCTAAACCCTAAACCCTACACCCGAAGCCTTAAGTCCTAAACCCTAAACCCGAAGGCTCAAGTCCTAAACCCTAAACCCTAAACCCGAAGCCTCAAGTCCTAAACCCTAAAGTGTGAACCCGAGCCCCGAATCCGAAACCCGCAGACTCCTGGCAAGAAGCCTCCAAAGAAGAACATTGAAGAACCTTAAGAGAGGGTTTAGGGTTTAGGGTTTAGGGTTTAGGGGCCTTAATAATTGGAACAGGGATTTGGGTTCCTTCATAGTATCAATATAGTAAGGAGCCCCCAAACTAGTATGAGCAGTCATTTAGGCCTCTACATTAAATCCTCAACACCATTGAACATCTGGCCTCTGCACTCTACGCTTTCACCCCAGAAACGTAGAAGCCTAACCACACAAAACATCTCGAAGCCTTAGAACAAGCTCCAAGCGAAGCGAGAAGCTCGAAACCACAAGAACGAACCCAACAAAACTCAGCCGTAAACTGCAAATTCTTGGGCCCTGCTGCAAGCCTAGAACCTACAAGGACCTTTCCGGAACAAGTGTTGAACCCTTACCGAACCCTTTAGCCTGCCGAAACCGTACACCTTTCACCCCAAACCCTAAAGCCTAAACCCTAAAGCCCAAGCTCCAAACCCTAAGCCCTAAACTCCAAACCCTAAACCCTAAACTCCAAACCCTAACCCTAAAGCCCTGAATCCCTAAACCCTACACCTGCTAAGGCCGAGAAGGACTTGGAGCAGAAGGTGAAGGCAGTCGCTGACGAGGCGCCTATGGGCTCCTTATGGAGGTTTACTTGGAGGCCCAGGAAACTTAGCAAGTCGGTTATAAGTAGAGTTATATTTGGGGTAACTATAGTTAGGGTACTTATAATTCTACTTATAACCTACTTACTAAGTCCCCTGGGCCTCCAAGTAGGGTTCAGGGTTTAGTGTTTAGGGTTTAGAATTTAGGATTTAGGGTTTATTTAGTGTTTGGGGTTAAGTGTTTAGGGTTCAGGATTCAGAGTTTAGTGTCTAGGGTTTAGGGTTTAGGATTTAGGGTTTGGGGTTTAGGGTTTAGGGTCCTATGCGGGTTCCGTTTAAGGATTCGTCTAGGGATTCCTGTAGAGCTTTAGGGGGCTTTGGGCTTTGGATTTGGGTTTAACGGTTTAGGGTTTTTCAGGATTTAGCGTTTAGGGTTTAGGGTTTTGTGGTTTACGGTTTTGCGTTTTAGGGTTCTTGGTTTAGTTAGAGGTTCATGGGATTTAGTAGTGGTTACGGTCATTGTATTGAACTGAGGTTATAAAATTCCCTTGTTCATAACCCTTGCTGCTACGTCCCGTGATCCTTAAAGTAAGGCTAGGCTATACTGTGTATAGGTAGTTTCTTGATGGGGCGCATAAAGGTTCTTGTGGGCTTTATAAGGTTCTCTTTGTAGTCTGTATAACGTTGTTTGCAGGGTTACATATAGTGCAATATGCATTTCTGGCTTCATGCCCTTCAATTCAAACCAATACTTTCTGAGTTAATCTGTGCATGGGGCAAGTGTTGGGTTCAGATCCACCAGAGCACCACCGCCACGGTTTAGGGCTTAGGGTTTAGGGTTTAGGGTTTTGGCTCTAGTGTAGTTGCGTGCACAACTTTTCGCATTGTTTGTTCCGTAAGCCCCCTTACCACTCCATTCCCGAAGCCGCTAGTCCAAGCCACAACATCACAGCCACCAGCGAAGCACGTGATATGGCTGAGTGATCTGTTTCGCTTTCAATGCAGGTTCCATGCATGCTTTAGGATTCGGAGCTCAGGAGCAACACCGGTCTTGCACAAAAGCTCATGCAAAGTTCTCGCGATAAGGGTGCTGGGAGATGGAACCCTTAGGTCGATAGGAGTCATAAACTGGATGGGCGGAGGGGGGCGGGAGGAACGTGAACCCAGGCCCGCACCACAACAGACTTCCCGGGTCTGCGCAGAGCATCGACACACCCTAAGCCCGAAAATCCTGGATCCTTGGTTCTTTGAACCAAAACCTGAAGCCGTAAAGCCTACAAGCCCCTTGAGCTCAAACCTACCCAAACCTCAACTCCACGTTTCAGCTTCCTTGAGTCTGCGAAACGCGACAGGAAGAGGAGATTGCGAAGATCCAAGCCGAGCGACCTGGATGGCAATATAGGAACCTGACCAAGACCTACACCATTTTGGGGGTTCCTTATTTTAACTATAGTATAATAGGCCTCAAAACAATATTCTAATTATTAAGGCCCCTATATTAGGGTTCTTGAGTAAAAAGTGGCTCCGTTAAAATTTCGGGGGTTATAGGGCCCGGCTCTTACACCAATCACCCTGCAACCTCCCACCGCAGCTTCAGTGCCCATGACTGTGCCTTCGTGGTTCTGTGGTTTAGGGTTTTATGCTTTAGGGTTTAGGGGTTTAGGGTTTAGGGTTTTATGCTTTAGGGTTTAGGGTTCAGCTATAAGTTTGTTTTCGTAGCGCCGAACCCTGCACCCTCAACCACAAAACCCTCAACCATAAAACCCTCAACCCTAAACCCCTAAACCCTATAGCATAAAAACCTAAACCCAGACTCCTAAAGCCAGCGCTTGACATCCTAGACCCTGCATCCTAGAACTCTGGACACAAGAGAGTCTCGGGTTTAGGGTTTTGGGGTTACTGTATATACCTTCATTGTGGAACTAGGTCCCCCAGAGCCAGTATTGGGAAGGTCTTTTGGGACTTAATTCCATCATTCTAAACCCTACACTACAAGGGCCTTGTAAACACCCTAAGTCTTCAAACCAGCATCGAACGGTAGACACCGAAACCCTTCAGCCAACTTTCTAAACCCTAAATCCCTAAACCCTAAATCCCGAAACCCTAAACCCTTAACCCTAAATCCTAAACCCTAAACCCTAAACCCTAAACCCTGAATCCCAAAACCCCAATCTCTAAGCCCTTAGACCTAAGCCAAAAGCCCTAAGCCCAAGGATGCGTAAACTCGCCGACCGGTTGATGGACCACAAGAACGCCAAGGCCGAGAAGGTGCGTCGGTGGGTGGGGGGGGCTTCGCTGGGGCACCTTCGCTCCTTCGTTGGGCTTTTTGGGGTTTAGGGGTTTAGGGTTTAGGGTTTAGGATTTGGGGTTTAAGTTTAGGGATTTAGGGATTGAGGGTTTAGGGGTTTATGGTTGCGTTGTTGCTTTTATATCATTTTTGCCCTCTCGTATTGTATCTTGACGGTTCGTAAACCCTAAACCCTAAACCCTAAGCCCTAAACCCTAAACCCTAAACCCCAAGCCCTAAGCCTTAAACCCTAAACCCCAAGCCCTAAGCCCTAAACCCTAAACCCCCTTTACGGGTTCAGGGTTCAGGGGGGCGGCCTAGAACTTGGGGTTCTTGGTTTGAGGTTTAGGGTTTAGGGTACGGGGCTTTAGGGGTTTCGGGTTTAGGGTTCAGGCCAAGGGTTTGGGGGTTCTTGATTTGAGGTTTAGGCCTTCAGGGGTTCAGTTAGGTTCGGGTTTTCGGGCAGAGGTGTTCCGGTCTACATGGTGGCCTTTTCCTTAAACCCTAAACCCTCAAACATTTATGGAATCCTTAGGGGAGGGGTTCTAAGGGGGGTATATAACCCAGTAATCCCCAATTCTCCCTAGTACTCCCTTAGGCTCCCTAAAGCTCCCTAGGACCCTCCCTCCTTGAGCCACCCTCCCTCGTCCCTTGATAGGAAACCGGAAACCCTAAACCCTAAACCCTTAACCCTAAACCATAGGGTTTGGGGTCACGCCAGATCCCCTTTTTCGCCGAACTCCTGCGCGGAAGTTCACAACTCCGTCTCGGTAGGCACCAGCCGTTTAGGGTTTAGGGTCCAGGGGTTTAGAGTTTAGGGTTTAGGGTTTAGGGTTTAGGGTTTAGGGTTTAGAGTGTAGGGTTTAGGGTTCAGGGTTTAGGGTTTACCAAGGTTTAGGGTTTAGAGACTTAGGGCTTAGGAACCCTAAGGAGTACGCCGAGCCTGCACGCGCAGGATCTGCTTCCAAAGCCCCATTCGAAAGAAGCCATTCTTCAGGAGCTGGACAAAAACGAGCAGGAGTTTGTCGTGCAGAAGCCGCTCGACCTTCATTTTTGTGCAAGCAGCCTCCTGTTTCGGGGCTTCCGGTTTGTGGGTTTAGGGCTTTCTGGGCATGTCGTGAAACCCTAAACCCTAAACCCTAAATCCAAAACCCCAATCCCTAAACCCTAAACCCTAAACCCTAAACCCTAAACCCTAAACCCTAAACCCTAAACCCTAAACCCTGAACCCTAAACCAACCCCAGGCCCTATCAACCTTAAGCCCTCAGCCCTGAGCCCCAGAACCCGCTAAGGCCTAAACTTACTGAACCATCAACCCTAAACTCCTACACTCTCCCAGAGAGCCCAAAACCCCTTAGTTAAGCAATATACCTTTGAACTATAGGGGCCTTATAATAAGCAATGAAGGTATACTCCTGAATTAAGGGGTATTGGGCTCTCTGGGCTAGAACGCCGGGGGTTCGCGTCCAGGGTTAAAGGTTCTTGGCAAGGGATTCGAACTGCATACGCGACGCCTTAATGAGGTACGATTGATTCAGAGATGTTGAACTCCCCGGTAAAACACCGGCAAAGCCATAGAACACCCTCGTATATGCAAGCCCTATGAAACCGTTACAAGTCGTGAGGATCTTATAATGTTTCTGCCAACTCTTGCATTAGCCCATTCGTTTTCCCTAAACCCAGACTCTAGTGTGCGGGCACACGGAGCGCCCTATTACTTTCAAAACATGAAAGTGCTACGAAGCCCGGGTGTTCGCACGGCTCCCAGCACAAAATGATTGTTGCGCATGATGGAACCTACTGCATTTCTTCTAGTTTGCTGCTATTATGGTGTGTGTGTGTGTAGTGTTCATCATCTCATCATCATCATCATCATCATCACCTTCGCTATCAGCATCGCCATGTCCTTGTGCATCATGTTGTGCACAGACGCAAACCAGTGATTTGGACATGCTCGCACAAGGCATGAATGCCTGTGACAGTGCGGCTTGTTCCAGAACCGTCAAACATCCATCTACAGTCCCTAAACCCTAAACCCCTAAACCCTAAACCCTCAACCCTACACCCTAAACCCTAGACTATGAGGCCACAAAACAGAGGCCAGAAAGCTGCAAGTTCCAGCGTTTTGGGCTTGGTCGTAGCTCGAACCGTCGTCGTCATCCCTGTCCCCCAGCACCTACCCCACCCCAGCCACGTGGAATCATCCGGTTTAGGGTTTAGGGTTTAGGAAATTTTCCTGAAACTGAGGAAAGGAACAGGGCGCTACATGCCCGCCGCCAACCATGAACACTTCTTTGAACCTTCAACCCGAGTAGCCCTGTAGGTAGGCCTTTGGTACATTATATATATATATATGTATATATTACAGATACGTCCCTTACTGGCCTTAACCGGACCTTATTTAGAAGCATTGTTCCGAGAGTTTACGGCACGTCAGGGCCAACCCTGAATACCTGACCCCTAAACGGCTAAGCCCTAAACTAAAACCCCCAAGCCAGAAGCCATAGCAGGTTTAGGGTTTAGGGTTGTATGTTGAGCAGGTAAGTTTAGTTTCTCAGTTTTCGCTGGCAGAAGTCCCGATTAGAAAGGTCAGTCTGAGGGCCTGGATCAAAACGGCAAAAGGCAAAAGGGACAAAATTTGGGGGCCTTGAAAGCGCACCTGCCACAACCACGAAAACTGCAGGGCAGCGGGGCAGGGGAAGGGCACAGGGCAGGGCAGGGCATACCAGGGCAGGGCAGCGCAGGGCAGGGCAGATCAGAACAACAGCAAAACGGCAAGGGCAAGCGGTTTAGGGTTTAGGGTTTAGGGTTTAGGGTCTAGGGTCTAGGGTTTAGGGTCTAGGGTTTAGGGTTTAGGGTTTAGGGTTTAGGGTTTAGCAAGGGCAGGGGCAGGGCAGATCCGGCGAAAGGCAAACGAAAAATGCCGACAGAACTCGCTACAAGCCCTACTTGGAGGGTCAGGGGACTTAGTAAGTGGGTAATAAGTAGACTTATAAGTACCTTAAAAAGGGATCCTAATTGGGGTTATGATACAAATAACTCTATAAAGTAACTACTGACTAAGTCCCCCGACCCTCCAAACACACCCCTAAACCCTGAAAGCCCTGGACCCTAAACCCGAACAAGGTTGGTGTACTTGGAGGCCCAGGGGACTTAGTAAGTAGGTTTGGGTTTAGGGTTTAGGGTTTAGGGTTTAGTATTTAGGGTTTAGGGTAAGTAGAGTTAGAAGTACCCTAACTGGAGTTACCCCAATTATAACCCTACTTATAACCGACTTACTAAGCCCCCTGGGCCTCCAAGTAGTGCCAGACCTCCTCATGGTAAAAAAGGAAACCTACTGCAGGGGCCTCAAGAATTAGACTAGGGGCTTGGGGGTATATTCTATTATAATCATAGTACGGATCCTCCCCAAATTTTTATAATTATAGTAGAATGGGCCCGAAAATCCTATTCTAATTATTAAGCCCCTACATGAACGAGAGAATCTCTGAGCCTCTTGTTCGGGGCAGGGCCGCTGCCGACGCCGCGGCATCGGGCGGCATCAAGCGTGCTGCCATGGAGGTAGGGCTTTTTTTAATTTAAGCAGCCTTTCAAGCATGTAGACTGCTTACACTACTTGGAGGCCCAGAGAACTTAGTAATTGGGTTATAAGTAGGGTTATAATTGGGGTAACTACAGTTAGGGTACTTCTAACTCTACTTATAACCCACTTACTAAGTCCCCTGGGCCTCCAAGTAATTCCGTGATTTTAAGAAACCCTAATCCCTAAACCCTAAGAGTTCTCTGTTCCAGGCTTTCGTTTTTTTGGGTCCGGGAGTTTGTTTAGGGCTGTAGAAGCCTCTGAGGTTTAATATAGGGGCCTTAATAATTACCTATACTATTTTGGGGGTTCCTTGTTATAACTACAATAGAAAAAACTGTTTTAGGGGGTTCCTTGTTCTAACTACAATAGAATTATACTAGTTTGGGGGTTCCTTATTATAACTACAATGGAATTCTACTATTTTGGGAGTTACTTCTTATAACTACAATAGAATTATACTATTTTTTTATGACTAGAGTAGAATACGCTATTAAGGCCCCTACATTAGGGTTAGGGGCCGTGAGGATTTTGGCCTCGCTGTCGGAGAGCGAACACGGTGATCTGCAGTAACGTAGGACCCCGACAAAGGGTTTGGGGTTTAGGGTTTAGGGTTTAGGGTTTAGGGTTTGGGGTTTAGGGCTTTAAACCCTGGCCCTACAACGCCACAATATGGGGGTTTCCGAAAATAGGGGGTACCTTATTCTGGGGTCCTTATAATAAGGATCCTACTATTTGGGGTACTATATTAGGGTCCCCTATTTTCGGAAACCTCCATATTGGAATTCAGAAAAAGAACCCTAACAAGGATCCAGGGTTTCCTCATCAGGCTCCTGTAGTCGAGCCAGAAGCCTCTTTAAGGGTTTGGGGTTTAGGGTCTGGGGTTTAGGGTAGAGCCATAGACCTATTTAAGGGTTGGGGCTTTAGGGTCTGGGCTTTAGGGTTTGGGGTTTAGGGTCAAGTTCCTGTTATGCTCAGCCACAGTTGTCCGAATTCTCGATTTCTGCTCTTTCTTGCTATCGTATTAATATGTATATTTGCACATATTGACTGTGTTTTTCACATGTATATATATATATATATAGACACAACCTTAACTCCAGGAGATGACAGGATGTAGCAAACAAATTTGAGTTTTTTCATGGGCCGAAGGGGCTCATAGCAGTGCGCGAGGTTTGCGGAGCGGGGTTCTCGGAAAAAGCTCAGGCTTTCATGGAGGCGGTTCTTGTTCTGGCCAGCAGCCCTAACACGTCTATGGCTACGGCTTTTGAGTGGAGTTTATATTTATGATTCTGACAATCATTACTACCACTACTTCAGTCGTGAGCACTATACTTACTGTTGTTCTTATTCTCACCGTCCTTATCACTGCTATTCGTGGCGTTGTAGTCGTTGCATGTCACTACTATAGCGACCCAATGCCAGTTATGTGTTTCATCATGACTCTTATCAGTGGTATGATTATTGCTACGGTCTGCAGTGGTTTTCTTGTTATCCATACTGCTACGACCTGTTTGCCATGCCTCGAGACCGTAAGCTAAACACAAACTCTTACATCAAGCGGGTTCATATTCGGGTTCTTGTAGGGCCCTTGTCGTGGGTTTGTAGGGTTTTTATAAGCGCTGCATAAGGTTTCGGTTAATGTAGGTCTGCAGCCAAGATAAACCCTAAACCCTAAACCCTAAACCCTACATACACCCTAAGCTGAGCCAGGCCCAGCAGAAGGCCGCCGCAGCCTACGAGGCAGAGAGCCACTCCAGAACCCAAAAAACCCTAAGCCCTAAATCCTAAACCCTAAAACCTAAGCCCAAAGCCCTAAACCCTAAACCTTAAGCCCTGAGCCTAAACCCTAAACCTTAAGCCCTAAGCCCTAAACCCTAAACCCTAAGCCCTAAGCCCTAAGCCCTATAACCTAAACGCTAAACCCTAAACGGCAACCCGACAACCCTGTTCTTTCAGGGTTCGGCATGTTTGGGGTCTGGGGCCTAGGGGATAGGGCCAGGGCTTCGGATATTTCAGGGTTCAGGGTCCAGGTTCAGGGTTTAGGTCTTATGGTGTCGGGTTTACGGTTTATTGTTTAAACTTTAGGTCCAGGGTGTGGGTTTAGGGTTCAAGCAGTAGAGTTGTTCCGACACGGTTTAGAGTTTAGGGTTGACAAGTTGAGGGTTTAGGGTTTAGGGTTTTGGTTGAGGGTTTAGGGTTTAGGGTTGAGGGTTTAGCCTGGTTTTAGGTTCAGGAATTAGCATGGTGTAGACGGAGTGTACTGCAGGCCACTGATCAATAACCTGACCTCCCTTTGTAAGGACAGCCCTAAATCCTGAATCATTTAAGCCTTAAGCCCTAAACCCTCAACCCCCTCCAACTACGAAAGCCCGAAGGAAGGGATGGCATGAATCGCTGGCGTGATGCGGGGCCGTTTAGGGTGTAGGGTTTAGGGTTTAGGGTTTAGGGTTTAGGGTTTAGGGTTTAGGGCCCTAAAAAATGGGCCTTTAATAATTAGAATAGGGTTTTGGGGCCCATTATACTATAGTTATAATAAGGAGTCCCCAAAATAGTATAGGTAAGGTAACTTAGGTAAGTATTTCGGCCCCTACATTAGACCCTAAGCCTCAACCCCTGATCTCTGAAGAGCTACTTCCTGACTCAGGGCAGATGCGATGGAAAAGGTTTTGGGGTTTAGAGTTTAGGGTTCGGGTTAAGGGTTTGCTGTAGCCCCCACCAGAGACAATTCAAACTCTCAATCCGTACCACACTAAACCTGAATGTTGGTGTCGGAAGAATTAGAATCATGTCCGCAACACGTTACGGTTTAGGGTTTAGGGTTTAGGGTTTAGGGAACCCTAAACCCTAAACCCTATACCAGTTAAAACTAAAGTGTAACACACTCCTGAACCCTACTCTGATCATTAAGGCCCCGATGACACCTAAACCACACGCCCACATTTCCCAGGATGCAGAGAAGCACTGCCGCGAGCAAGGTGCGCCCGCAGATTGGGCTGTAGGGCTCTTGGGGTCTTAGTCGTTTCTCATTTTTTTTGGCGGTTACGGCTTCTTTTTAAAGGGTCTCTTATCCTTTTTTTGTCAATCCTCTTACTTCAAAGGAGTGGAGTAAAGAATCTGAGCAGAACACCAAGCACCCGAAAATGCAAAGCCTGAGCCCTCAACTCTAGACCCTAATCGCAAGAGCCTTTCGGGTTTAGGGTTTAGGGTTTAGGTACATGGCCTAAACAGAGGTAGATGCCAGCAAGTTGAAACATCGGCATCCCCTCATTTTGGGGCGCCGATCATTGACAAAAGGAGTGCAAAGAGTCCTGGGGTCTGGAGTCACAAGCAGGCGCTTGTTTCAGCGGTAACGCTCGCATGCGCTTCAACGAAGCAGAGAGGTGTCTAAACCCTTAAACCTTCCACCCCAGACCCTAAACCCTAAACCCCAAACCTTAAACTCTAGCACTATGAAGTCATGCTTTCATGCGTTGCAGTCTGGAAGAACGTGAAGTGGCTTTTGTCTGCAAACAACTTCGCTCGATGTCGATGATTCGTTACCATTAGGGCCTGAGGAATCGGCACTATACGGAATGATTGCCCTAAAGAGACACAGGGCCCGGCACAAAGCACGATGTGCAGCAGGAACATTTGAGGCAGACGAGCTCGGCACATGGCCTTTGTGCGGACAGTAAAGCCCAAGCGCCCACCACCCAAGGTTCGTATGCAGGACACCCCCTGCCCAGCACCATCATTGTGCGATGGCCACAGCCACCTGGATGACAAGCCATCAGAGGCAGCACAGGAGTGTAAGTAACTAGCCGGCGGTACCTGGGGGCCCTGTCAATGTCAATCTTCACATTCCCGCCCCAGAAAACCTCACCGAAAGAATCCAAACACCTAGGAAAGTCTCATTATAAGTCCCGTTTTAGGCCCGATCAACAGCACCAAACCGACTCTAAACCTCAAGCCCTATACCTGAAGCCCTAAACCTTAAACCCCGAAGCCCAAAACCGCCCCCTGCCTAAACACTAAACCCTGAACCCTAAACCCGAAACCCTAAACCCTAAACCCTAAACCCTAAACCCTAAACCCTCCCTCTGCGCAGAAACGAGAGCCGAATCAGCCGAGAAGGAGTCGAAGGAAGCCCAGGCCGAGTGCTTTCGCTTGTTTTTAGGGTTTAGGGTTTAGGGTTTAGGGTTTAGGGTTTAGGGTTTTAAGGATAAGGTATCATACTACTTCTCAGAGACTCCAATATCCCTTAATTAAGGAATATACCTTAAATTATAGTAGGATCCCGAATATGATTGAAGGTATATTCCTTAATTAAGGGGTATTGGAGTCTGTGGGTTTATATGACGTTACAGTAAATTGCAATACTGTTGCATTGCTGTTACAGTACTGTTGAGCTATGTTTTTTTTAATTACTTTCATCTTATCCTGTTGTATATGGTCTCATCTTATATCTTACGTCTTATCTGATCTTGTATTGCATTATATTTTGATATATGACGTATATTGTTTAATCTTTGTACTATATAATGCAGTATAAAATAACATCAATATCTAATTCTAAGCTATTCCATGCTATTCTATGCTATTCTATTCTGTTCTATTGTAGTTGTTATATTGCACTATATTCTAGCATAGTAAGTTGTAGTATGTTATAGGTTATGGCCTATTATATCATGCTATCTTACATCCCTCTATATTATTTGCTTTATTTTCATTTATATTCGGTTATACTAGATTATATTGCCTTTTGGGGTCTTGAAAAGGGTCTTGCTGGGGTTTAGGCTTTGCGGTTCTGGGGTTAGGGCACCTGAACCCTTCGCAGGGGATTCTTTGGTTGCAGGCGAGCGACTGGCTCGGAGATTCTCGATTCCTAGAGGATTTACGACGCGTCGCTCCCCGATGGAGACCAGAGAAACCGCCCAAGTTCTTCGATGTCTCATGGCGGCTGCGAACTCTCGATCTATTTCGGAGTTTGGTCTCAGGATTCTCTCTGGCGGGGACGATACGACTACATTGGGCGAGATGGGCCAGGTGCTTGAACCCATGCGCGACCGTCGCAGTATGGGACTCCAAACAGGCTCATTGAGATCCTGTCAGGGGCTTCGCGTCAGTGGCGTTTGGAGTTTAGGGGTTTGGGGTTTGGGGTTTAAGGTTTGAGGTTATGAATATAGGGGCCTTAATAACCACCTGCACTATTTTTTGGTGGGATTCCTTACTCTAACTATAGTATAATATACCTAATACCCTAGTTCCAGCAACAGCATCTGCTGCGGTTAGACCGCTCCTGGACATTGGTCCGGCCATTCGTGCCACTCCGAGCTCTGGGAGCTGGATTTTAGAGAAATGGTTCGGTAGGGATGTTAAAGCTTTAAGGATTCTATGAGTGCCTTCATATGCACGTCCTATCAGGCTTCTAGAAACCCTAAACTCTAAACCCTAAACCGCCTAAGCCCTAAACTCTAAACCGTGGCTCTGGGCAGCTTCAATCAGTCTTCCAGAAGTTTCTGGAGGGTTCTGTCATACTTAGGGTTTAGGGTTTAGGGTTTCTGAAGGGTTCTATGAAACTTAGGGTTTAGGGTGTAGGGTTCTATGATACCCTATACCCTAAACCCCTATATAAACCCGCAGCCGTAGTTTTTGTCAGGCTTCTTTACAGGGTTTATAAGGGTCTTACCGGGCTTACATTGGGGTTCCATGGGTTGTCTAAAGGGTTCGTCACCGGAGCGGTTTTGCACACAAAGGTCCTAGGGATTTCGGAAGGCTCTATAAGGGCCTCCATTATTGACTATTGGGTTTCTACAAGGGGTTTGGGTCTTAGTGAATTAAGCCTAAACCCTAAACCCTAATCACTAAACCCTTAACCCTCAACCCTAAACCCTAAACCCTCAACCCTCAACCCTCAACCCTCAGCCCTCAACCCTCAACCCTCAGCCCTAAACCCTAAACCCTGAACCCTCAACCCTCAACCCTGAACCCTGAGCCCCAAACCCTGAAGTCTGCAGAAACGGAGTTGGTCCCTAAACCCTAAACCCTAAACCCTAAACCCTAAACCCTAAACCCTTCGTGTTCAGGCCGATGCTGATTTTGCCAAGCACCTGCAAGACGAAGCGGAGACGGCCCGCGGGGTAATGTAGGGGTTGGAATGTTTTGCACTAAGATCCACTTTGGGTTTCGGGTTTAGGGTTTAGGGTTTAGGGTTTAGGGTTTAGGGAAGCTGTTGTGCTTTTGGGGTTTAGGGTTTAGGGTTTTACTGGATTGGCACTCCGGGCTCAGAGCCCTCAGTAATCAGAGGGTGGGACTTTCTTGACCAACTTGGAGGCCCAGGGGACTTAGTAAGTCGGTTATAAGTAGGGTTATAATTGGGGTAACTATAGTTAGGGTACTTATAACTCTACTTACCCTATACCCTAAACCCTAAACCCTAAACCCTAAACCCTAAACCCTAAACCCTAAACCCTAAACCCTAAACCTACTTACTAAGTCCCCTGGGCCTCCAAGAAGTCATAGAGGGACTCTATGGCTCTATGTAGTCTAAGCGCATCAGACGTGTAAGGAGGGGGACGGGGGAGATATTAGCATCCTAATTCTTAACTTCTACCTTAACATTCCAAAACCCTATCAATTCCTTCTTCGGGTTATCATAAGAGCTTACATTGGATAAGCCCTAAACCCTAAACCCTAAACCTAGTACGGTAGCTCAAAGTGCATGTCCTTCATGAACACGGGGGGGGGGGGGTCAAGGACCGGCTCGTGGCTTAAGGTTTAGGACTCAGGGTTTAGGGTTTACGGCTTAAGGTTTAGGGTGGACGGTTTAAGCTTTAGGGTTCCGGGTTTAGAGATTGCGGCTTATGTATGGTTTAGGATTTAGGGCTGGAATCCAGCACGCTGGAGCTGCCGCAAGGCTTGGAAGAGGTCGCACAGACCATGCAGACGGTTCCCAAGTGCTTCAGCAATCCGTTCAAAAGATCCTTGCAGGGCAGAAGCTCCTGCGTTCAGCCGACGCAACCAGAGGTGTTGTCGACAGCTTGAAGGCCAGCAAGAATTTTGCCCTTTGCTATTTGGAGAAGGTGATTCTATGCTGCGAGATGGCAAATGGGAGTTTCCGAAAATAGGGGTACCTTATTCTGCGGGTCCTTATAATGAGGGTCCTATTATTTAGGGTACTATAGAAGGGTCCCCTATTTTCGGAAACCCCCACATGTTCTGCGGAGGTCCTACTTCAGGAACCTATGACTGTTGGAATGAGCCCGTAAACCCTAAGCGAACTTGAAGCTGAATCCTAAACCCTAAACCCCGAACCCTAAACCCTCAAGCCCAGGATAAATAGAAATTGTTTGATACCTTATGCCTTGTTTTGAGCAGTCTTTAGAGGTGGCCGCAAGAGTTTAAGTAAATTGAACTGATAAGCCCGAATTCCAGACGGGTTCAAGTAAATTGAAGTGCAGAGCACCCGGAAAGGATTGGCTGAACAAATGGCTTGAAAAGCAAGCAAAAGGAAAAACCCGGTCAAAACCCGGTCAAAACCGCACAAAACCCGCCCAAAACCGCCCAAAACTCAGGACCTGAACCCTAAACAATTTCTATAAACCCTAAACCCTAAACCCTAAACCAAGCAAAATTGTACAAAAAACGAAAGGAAAAACCCTGTCAAAACCCGGTCAAAAACGCACAAAACCCGCCCAAAACCGCCCAAAACTCAGGACCTGAACCCTAAACAATTTCTGCAGAGGGAAAAACCCAGTCAAAACCGCACACAAATTGATTGAAAAGCATGCAAAATTGAGCAAAAGCAAAAGGAAAAACCCGCACAAAACCGCACAAAACTCAGGACCTGAACCCTAAACAATTTCTATGAACTCTAAACCCTAAACCCTGACCCGTAAACCCCGAACCCTAAACCCTGAACTCTAAACCCTAAACCCTGAACCCTAAACCCCGAACCCTAAACCCTGCACTCTAAACCCTAAACCCTGAACCCTAAACCCTAAACCCTAAACCCTAAACCCTAACCCACTGAAGCGGGAATCTCCACAGCTCATGGACTCCTCGCGCTCATCTCTTCGCCCCACGTTGTGGCCAAGGGCTGCGC
>CAJNDV010026347.1:46574-58360 GCA_905221635.1 Symbiodinium sp. CCMP2456 | reverse complement strand
TAGGGTTTAGGGTCCCTACATTTGGGTTTGGCAGTTTGGGACCAGGTGTTGGGAATGGACTAGGAACTGGTTTTCGGATTTAGAGTTTCGGGTTGCTTGTCGCTGGATGTCCCTGGCTTGTTTGGCCCAGACTTCCGTAATCTGCCGGTCTCTTGTAGAACCCTGAACCTGAAACCGTTAATCCTATAAGACCTAAACCCTCTAAGCCCTAAATCTAAACCCCTGGCCGTACTTGCCTTTCGAGACGTAGCTCTTGAGCATGAAATCCGACCCGGATGGGCTTGCTTCAAGTTGCTCGGATTTAGGGTTTAGGGTTTAGGATCTATAGGGTTTAGGGTTAAAAACCATCACTACAAGACACCCTAAACCCTAAACCCCAACTTCCGCAAGACACCGTAAACCGCAAACCCTAAGCCCTAAACCTAAAACCCTACACCCTAAACCCTAAACCCCAACTTCCGCAAGACACCGTAAACCCCAAACGATAAAACTCGTGAGGATGCCGGTGTGCCCCTGCCGGACGAGGCTGGCGGATGTTCCCGTATGAGGTTTTGGGTTTTGGGGTTTAGGGTTTGGGGTTTAGGGTTTTAGGGTTCAGGGTTTTAGGGTTTGGAGTTTAGAGTTTAGGGTTTAGGGTTTGGGGTTTAAGGTTTAGGGTTTGGTGTGTAGGGCGTAGGGTTTAGGGGCGACACTTAGTATTCGACGTAACAGGGCGGGATCAAGGAGGGAAGTAGAGTTCGTCATAGGAATCATATCAATGTGGGTTCAGTGTCCAATCTACCAGCCAAAGAAGCGGTTTAGTGTTTAGAGAAAGTTCCGACAGCTCAAGGTTGATCACCTACACGCAGACACCCGTAACACCTTCCCCTTTCTAATGCCCGAAAGAATCCCAATCTGAATCCTTCTTAGGACGGGGGTCATAGATCAGAGATATACATTTCCCAGATCCCGAAAAACAAAAGGGTACCAGGAACCCTAAACCCTAAACCCTAAACCCTAAACCCCTAAACCCTAAACCCTAAACCCGAAACCCTAAACATACTACCAGGGGACCTAGAAGCCTTCGCCCATACTAACTCCCTACCCCCCCCCCCACACCCCGAAACCCAAACCATGAAACATGACAGGTGCGACCTTATCAAAACTTAGAGACCCTAAACCCTAGATCCTAAACTCTAGACCCTAAACCCCGAAACCCTAAAGCCTAGACTGGAAAGGCTTTAAACCCCAAACCCCAAAACCCTAAACCCTAAACCCTAGCCTAGAAAGGCTCTAAACCCTAAAACCCTAAAGCCCTAAAGCCCTAAACCCTAGCCTAGAAAGGCTCAAAACCCTAAAACCCTAAAGCCCTAAAGCCCTAAAACCCTAAAGCCTAGACTGGAAAGGCTCTAAACCCTAAAACCCTAAAGCCCTAAAGCCCTAAACCCTAGCCTAGAAAGGCTCTAAACCCTAAAACCCTAAAGCCCAGCCTAGAAAGGCTCTAAACCCTAAAACCCTAAAACCCTAAACCCTAAACCCTAGCCTAGAAAGGCTCTAAACCCTAAAACCCTAAAGCCCTAAAACCCTAAAGCCCAGCCTAGAAAGGCTCTAAACCCTAAAACCCTAAAGCCCTAAAACCCTAAAGCCCAGCCTAGAAAGGCTCTAAACCCCTGGAGCATGAAGCCCCACAGCCTCCCTGAACCCGGTTTAGGGTTTAGGGTTTAGGGTTTAGCCCCCAACCCTACCCAAGCGGTTGAAGGTTTAGGAAAGCGTAAGGGTTTAGGGGTTTAGGGCTGTCAGGGTCTAGGGTTTAGGGTTAGGGTTTAGCGTTGTCAGGGTTTAGGGTTTAGGGGTTTAGGGTTTAGGGTAAGGACGTTTATGAAGAAGTCAAAAAAACAAGAAGAAGGCCCAAAAAGCTTGCCTTCGTGAGGACGTAGATGAGGAACTGATAAGACAGAACACTAAATTGCCTTAGGAAATCTTACTTGGAGCATCATGGGACTTAGTAAGTGGGGTCATAAGCACCGTAGTTAAGATTCTAAGTAGATACAACAACTACAGTTACCGTACTGCTGACCCCACTTGCTAAGTCCCCTGATATCCCCTGATCCCACAAGTAGGGTCCAGATAGTTCCTGAAGAACACTAGCAAAAAAACAACAGTCATGATAATAATGATAACAATAAGAATGGTAATAACCGCCATAAGAACGATAATAATAACAATGATAATAGAAGTAACACATCATGATAGTAGTAAGTAATGACCCCAAACCCTAAACCCTAAAACCGACCGAAAATGTCCCAGGAGGCGTATCCTACTGGCCAGGCCAGGGAGTCCTTTCTGTAGGCTTTTTTGGAGTCTAGGGTTCAGGGTTTTGTTAGGGGTTTAGGGTTTAGGGTTTAGGGTTTAGGGTTTAGGGTTTAGGGTTTTGCCTAGTATGTTCCTGGAATTGAGGGTCCTGTGTTAAGAGCCTTGTTTTCCGCTCCTGATAGGATTCAGGCTACTAGGGGGTGATAAGGGTGCTCCGGAACAGTTTCTTACAGCTCCGAAGGTTTTTTCTTTTAATGAGCGTGTCATTATGATTCGACGGGATTCTGTAGTTTCGCTTTGAGAGGGAAGCATTTAATCTTTTGGGGTTGATATCATCCCACCACAATTGAAGGTTAACCGTTTTGGGCTTGGGTTTCCAGAGTTTTTTTTGTGTTTCCAAAGTTTCGGTTTTGGGAAGAACTTAGCCTCGAGCCCTCACCGCACAGTCTGTGCAGGAGTTTAGGGGTTTAGGCTTTGGGATTTAGGTTCCGGTTTAGGCTTTACCCGTAAAACCGCATGTTGCAGCGCAAAAGGTCTCATGTCGTGGCCATGGAAACAAGAGGTGGAGGTACTGTTGATGGACAAAATTCTGCATGACCCAAATATAGTGTAGTATAGTACCATAAATCCCATAGTTTAGGTATATAAGGTCATGCAGGATTTTGTCCATCAACAGTATGATTCTTGTGTGGGCACTGGAAAAGCAGGAGGTCTCGGCAAAAGCCGATTTGCTCCAGCTGCCAAGTTTCCTATCAGGGCCTCTGAAAAACCAGGATTCCCAGACCCCCCAAAAGGATCTAACAAAATAGATCCCCTAAGGGGGTTCCTATAAAGTACCCTTTAGTAGTTAGGGTCCCTAATTAGGGGATCTATTTTTTAGATCCTTTTGGGGGTCTGGATAATGGTATCAGCCATTGCATGTTGACTAAACCCTAAACCCTAAACCCTAGCTCAAGCTGGCTCACTCAAAACGATCGCAATTTTTTGGTGTTGGTCTGCGCCCTTGGAATCACAGTGTCATGGCAAACTTCAGCAGCAAGAGTGGGTTAAAAGTGAAGTTCATCGAGTCCATGAGCATAGCATCCTAATTATCAAAAGTCTTAGCAGCCCAGAGGGTCCATGTACCTAAATAGTATATACATTGGCCCTAAAGTACCTACATAGGGACTACATTAAGGCCAATGTATACACTATTTGGGTACATGGACCCGTAGGGCAGAGCAGCTGGATGTGTCCAACAGAAGCTCGAAAAAGACACAGAGCGCGGCAGTGTCCGCTGCCGTGGACTCGGTTCACGGCCGCCACAGGCCTAGCGATTCTCGAGGGCCCAGGGGGCGTAGAACTCGGTGGCCGCCTCCGATGCCATCGGGGTCTGGAGCGGAGCCACCAAACAACACCCCGAATAATGATATTCTTGTTGTACGAAATAAGTATTCTAACTCAGGGCTGTATCAACCCCTGAACCCTAAACCCTAGCAATCCTCCTATGTTTTGAGGGCTATAACGATTAATCAGTCGTATACCCTTGCATAACCACAGTACAGTCTAACCCACCCCAAAAGCCTAAACTCAACATTAATCCTTAAATGCCTAGAGTTCGCTCGCAGTGACCCTTATAGTAACCTTGCAAGGATACCTTCAAAGTAACCGTACTTTCTGTCATGCGGCTCCCATATTCGTGTGTCCGAATGACGAACCAAAGCTCGAAAGCGCCTAAACCCTAAACCCTAAACCCTAAACCCTAAGCCCTAAACGCTAAACCTAAACCCTAAACCCTAAACCCTAAACATCAAGATAGCCCCCAAGTCGCTTGGACCCTAGGCCTCGTTGAAGTGAAATCTCTCAAGGGGAGTAAGAGGTTACCTAGGGTTTTAGATTCAGTTTGGGTCTAGGCATAGCTCTTGCAGGATCAACGAATTACGGATTTACTGCTTTAACACTTGGTTTGCCGGGCCCTTATAAACCCAAAAAAACTCCAAACCCCATAAGCCTTAGGCCCTAAACCCGGGCACCCTACAAAGCCTTTAAACCCTAAACCCTTATAAACCCTATGCGCGCTACCCAGACCCCCAAGAGGATCTAAAAAATAGATCCCCCAAGGGGGTTCCTATAAAGTACCCTGTAGTAGTTAGAGTCCCTAATTAGGGGATCTATTTTTTAGATCCTTTGGGGGGTCTGGGCAGGAGCTGGTTGATGGCTACTTGAAGCACCTCGCCGCCTCCCTGGAGAAGAGCGAACACTGCCAAGGCGAAAGCGGGGCTCGCTAAGGGCACGGTTTACCAACCCTACTCTAATTACCACGACCCCCTCTAGTAGCCTTTACAGCCCAGGGGTTTAGGTTGAAAGGGGCTAAGTTTGAATCGGTTTGAGGTTTTAGGGGTTTAGGTTTGACAGCTGCTGTACTTACAGGTTTTCAGTTGTCTATTGGTTGTATAGCTGTTTACAACATGGGCACTGCCTTAAAGATGTCTGACTTGATGGACCGCGCATGGAGTAAACGCCAGGAGTTTGAACAATTAGTATCCCCCGACCCAGCACATTTAGAAAAGGATCATGGCACCTCCTTGCTCTATGTTCCTATTCCTATTCCCAAGCCTTAAAGCTTTAAGGCCAGTTGCCGGATGCTCTGCAGGGGTTCTATGGCCCTGGGCAGTAGAATGCACGGTTGGTGGAGTTTGTGGCTCTTCTTTCTGAAGGTCTTGGGCATCGGGATGCATGGTGATACATTGTGTGGCTTGCACGATTTTCCGTCCAAGCCTTTTCGCGTTTCGCTAGAACCTTGAAATGGTTGTGTTCTTTGGACCCTAAACACTAAACCCTAGACCCTAAACCCTAGACCCTAAATCCTAAACCCTCAACCCTAGACCCTTGGAGTTTGTTTGTTTTGGCATGGGGTTTCCGGCTCGGTGCTTTCTGGCGAGTGTTTCTTCGAGACCAAACCCAGAAGCCGAAACCCGAAACGCTGCAACTTACACCCTCGGGTCCGCGGCTTGCGGTTTGGGGTTTTAGGGTTCAGGGCTTTAGGCTTTAGAGTTTTCAGGTTCAGGGGTTAGAATTTTATAGCTCCGGGGCTGAATCAGGTAGTACAACTCTAAGGGCTACAGTAGCCCAACCAAAGTAACCTGATGTGAGTCCATAGATGTCCTTTGCCGCCTACCGTAAACTCTGGTGTAGTCTTTTCAAACTTTGCGTCGTTGACCTTCCACACCTCATAGAGCCTTCATCCATCCACGAACAACAATTTACACAACGTATAACAGCGTTACCCATAAGCCCCTGGTAGACCCTAAACCCTAAAACCCTAAGCCCTAAACCCCTAAACCCTAAACCCCTAAACCCCTAAACCCCTAAACCCCTAAACCCCTAAACCCCTAAACCCTAGACCCTAAACCCGAACTTAAGATATCTCCTTCATGCCAGGCCTCCGCTTGGGCAGCGAGGTGCGTGGGGTGTCTAGCGGCGTTGTGTTTCTATGACGGTTGAGGGTTTTGGGTTTAGGGTTTAGGGCTTGGTGTTAGGGTTTTGGTGTTTAGGGATTCATGGGGTTTAGGGTTTAGGGTTTCAGGGCAGTTTAGGGTTTAGGGTCTCAGGGTTCTGGGTTTGGTGTTTAGGGTTTAGGGTTTAGGGACCCCTGTAACAAATCGCAACCCAAAACCCTAAACGATCCTCCAAGCAGGGCTTTTGGATTGGGGGTTGAGGCCCGAAGCCCTAGCTGGAGACTGTGAGCTCGAGCTGCTCGGGTTTGGTGGGGTGTTTGTTGCTCTTGTAGGCTTTAGGGTTCTGGGGCCAGGCGATTGTCAGGAATCTTCGGTGGGTTTCAGGGTTGTTGTTGTTGGGCATTTAGTTTTGTTTTTATTAGGGATGTTGGGGCTCAAGGTTGTTAGTTTTTGTGTTTCTTGTTTTACGGTTTTGTGGGTTGCGGGTGTAGGGTTTGGAGCTTGATGCTGTGCACGTTAAGGGGTTTGTAAGAATTGGTTAATTGTTTCAGTGTTTTGGGGCTTATAGGGTGTAGGGACCCTAAACCCTAAACCCTAAACCCTAGACCCTAGATCCTAGACCCTAAAGACCCTAAACCCTAAACCCTATAGATCCTAAACCCTAGACCCCAAACCCTGGACGCTAAACCCTTGGTGCTCGAGATCTTGGGCTGCAAGGCTTCGGGCTCAAGGTCTGGACTGTTGGTCTTTGAGCCTCAGGGGTTTGAGGCTTTAGGCTTCAGGGGCTTTAGGGGCTTCGGGTTTTAGGGGCTTTGGGTTTAGGGGTGAGTGGTTCAGGGTTTAGGGGCTTAGGGGTTAGGGTTTAGGGTTTAGGGGTTTAGGAGTTTGAGGCTTTGGGCTTCAGGCTTCAGGGGCTTTAGGATCTAGGCTTAGAGGTGCAAAAGGACGAACGCCGCACCGAAGAGCCCAAGCCTTAAACCCTCAGCCCCACCACTATTCTAGGACATTTTCAGGTGGGTAGTTACCGTTATAGGAGCCTTATAGAAGGTCTATATACCTTATAGAAGCCTTATGGGAGCCCTATATACCCTAAACTCCCCACCTGTAGTTTCCTTTAAACTATCAAACAATCTTGGTTCTCCTCTGAGTGCGTGCTTGAAGCTGTCAATGTCTAAAGGCCTAAGCTCCCAATCCCAAGTCCTACAGCCGGAAGCGACAAAACCGAAACCTTAAAGCCATCTAAAGCCCAAGCACCAAATCCTCAGCCCTAAACCCTGGAGTCAAGGTTTAGGGTTTAGGGTTTAGGGTTTAGGGTTTAGGGTCCAGGTGCTCTTTGTTGGGCGTGGCGCACTCCTGAAGGGCGAGTCCATTGGTGGAGGCACTTTTGTGCTTCGGGACTAGGGCCGAGGTTCGTCTCAGAAAGGGTTTGAGGGTTTAGGATTTAGGGTTTGGGGTTTAGGGTTTAGGGTTTGGGGTTTAGGGTTTAGGGTTTAGGATTTAGGGTTTAAAGTTTAGGGTTTAGGGTTTAGGGGCTTCCGAGAAGTTGAAAGTGCAGTGGCCGTAAATTCCGAACTCATAAGTTCAACTGAGTTTGCACTGTTTCGGGTTGTCTTGGCTCGTCGTAGTCTGTTTAAGCTTTTAAGTTGAGTTCCGTTCGTCTCCAACTGATCTCTAAACAACTGCCTTGTTTTGATTGCAATCGAAGAGGAGTAAAGAGTTTTTGGCCGCGGAATAGTAGGTTTACGGGCAGGGCTGAATGTGAGATACCATTATACTTCGTGGTCCATCTTCGTGCGGCCGACTAAACCTAGTGCCTCCGCTCGATCCAACCCGAATGCGCCACCCCATACTGCAATCGGTGTTTTGTTGTGGGACCATAAAGGCAAACCCCCAGCTCTCAACCCTAAACCCAAAGCCCTCAATCCCAAAAGCCCTAACGCCACGATGCCCTCGACACTTTCTGGATCCTTCGTTTGGGTTTAGGGCTTACCTTAAGAACCCAAAACCTGCTTTTTTGTAGGGTCCCTAGAAATCCCATATTAGGGCTTATAATAATAACCTACAAAAAAATATGGGTTTTGGTAGGTTAAGGTAGGGCTTCGGGGCTTTCTGCGTAGCAGGAGACGTGCAGATGCCGAGTGGAAAGCCCCTGTGCGCCTCGATATGCAGGGTTTAGGGTTTAGGGTTTAGGGTTTAGCCCAACCCTACACTACACCTCAAACTTTAACCCCTAGACACGAGACGCGAAGTTCTAATCCTGGATCTTATCTAACCCCGGTCTTAAACCCTGGACCCCAATTAAGCCCTAAACCGTAGGTTTAGGGCTTTAGGGGTTTAGGGTTTAGGGTTTAGGGGTAAGTGGGTTTAGGGCCTGGGGTTTATAGGGTTTAGGGTGTAGGGGGGGGAAGGGGCGTAGGGTTCAAGCTTTGGGCTAAGTAGGGTTCAGGCTTTCATCTTGCGGCCCCGTAAACCCTAAACCCTAAACTTGGGGTTTAGGTTTTAGGGTTGAAGCTTGAAGGCTTGGGGTTTAGGGCTTTACTAAAACAGCCCTAAACCTTAAACCCTAAACCCTAAACCCTGAACTTTAACAGCCTGGCCATGATTTGGAGGGCTCACGGATTTCTGGTTCTCAGGGTTGGAGGCTTGGGGTCTTACGGCTTTAAGTCTTCTGGCTCTTCGGTTCTTTCGCATTACAGGCTTCAGATTCGAAGGCCCAGAGGTGCAAAAGTCAACCTGGGCTCCTTTGTCTTCGCTTTGTGTGTGTGTGTGTATCAGAAGCCCTAAACCTAAACCCTAAACCCTAATATGGGAGACTGAGCAGTGTGGGTTTAGGGTTTAGGGTCTTGACTTTGTGGGTATCATAAGCCCTAAACCCTAAACCCTACTACGGGCGACTTAGCAGTGTGGGTTTAGGGTTTAGGGTTTAGGGTGTGGGAAGGGTCATAGCCGAGCAATTCGAGGTCTGGAGATCTCGCCTGTGTGTGCCTGATGGAAGACGAAGCCCGGTGGGGATTCTAGTACCTCTTCTGGTAGATCCTTGTAGTACCCCTGATCTTAGTGGCTGAGTAGGTAGCCTTTAACCTTTTGGGGCTCTTATAATCCTACTATAATTCAAAAGGTTAAACTTTTTTGGGCTAGGGTACTCAGCCCCTAAGTGATAGTCACAGTATGGTGCTATATACTATAGTGAGCCCTTATAGTACGCCCTATGGTATCCCTTCATGAGGCTCTCGCCAGCGCAGCGCCACCCCGTTCCGGCTTCTGGTACGGGATGTGGCTCGGACGGCTATTTAAATTAACATTTAACCAAACCCTAAACCCTAAACCCTACACCCTTACACCCTTAAAGTTTAAAGGATTTCGGTTTCAGGGCTTGCATCCAGGATTTCGGGTTTCGGGTTTCGAGTTCAGGGTTGGTGTTAGGGTTCAGCATATTCCAGGTTCAGGGTTCAAAGCGTGGCCTCAGCCACCACTCGACCTGATGCCTTACTTTGAGGGTCGGCGGACTTAGCAAGTAGTTGCTATATGGGGGGTTTCCGAAAATAGGGGACCCTAATATAGTACCCTAAATAGTCGGATCCTTATTATAAGGAGCCCCAAATACGGTATCCCTTATTTTCGGAAACTCCCATATAGAGCTTTTAGTATCAAAAACCCAACTAGGATCCCCTTTTGGGGTACATATAACTCTACATAATTACCTACTTACTTAGTCCCCCAACCCTCCAAGTACATCCTTCAACCCAACGTCGCAACGAATAGTCCAAGCCAGAGCACAAACCCTAAACCCTGAACCCTAAACGGTTCAGGGTTTAGGGTCTATAGGGTTTAGGTTTTAGGGTTTAGGGCTTAGGGTACCCTAAGCCCTAAACCCCTAAACCCTAAACCCTAAACCCTAAACCCTAAGCCCTAAGCCCCAAGCCCTGAGCCCTGAGCCCCAAGCCCTAAACCTGAGGTGGCGACCGGAGCGGAGAGCTATCGAGAGGACCTGGGCTGCTTCTGACAAGAGTTTCGGGAAGAGGGCGTAGAGTTGAGGATTCAGGGTTTAGGGTTTCGGAGGTTTAGGGTTTAGGGTTCAGGGTTTAGGTTTGAGGGCTTAGGGCTTTGGGTTTAGGGTTTTGGGTTAGGTCCTGCGCCCCCAAGCTACGTAGACTTGAGATGCCGCACCTCCCAGAGACTACACACAAGACTGCTCAACCCGTGTGCTTAAGGGAGATTGAGAACATTCAGCCTTATTCCTTATATAGGAGCTGGACCCTAGCAGTCATCCAGGCATGTTACTCCCTGAACCCTATACCCTAAAACCCTAAACCCTAGAACCCTAAAGCCCTAAACACTAAACCCTAAAACCTAAAATCCTAAACCCTAAACCCTAAAACCACAAAGCCCTAAACCCTATTCCCTAAACTCTTGTTACGTTTTCGGGGTCATAAACCAGCCAGGCAACGGAGGGTCGTGGGTTAAGGCTTAGTATAAGGGCTTTAAACTATTTTGGGTTTCAAGTATAGTAAAATATCACCCCAAACCCTATTCTAATTATTACGGCCCCTATATTAGAGGGTTTCGGGTTTAAGGTTTAGGGTTTCGAGTGTAGGGTTTGGGGTTGAGAGTTTAGGGCTTAGGGGTTTAGGGTTTGAGATTTTGAGGGTTGTGGGTGTCAGGGATCTCCGGTATAAGGTTTAGGGTTTAAGGTGTAGGGAGTTCAGGGTTTCGAGTTGAAGGTTGAGGGTTTAGGTTTGGAGTTTAGGGTGTAGGAAGCTTGCAGCGCCAGGACTTCGACGTTGTAGCCGACTGCTCTGGCTTTTACGATCGAAGCTTGGCCAACTGGGTGCCACGGCGGTGACAGGTAAAGTCTAGGGATGAAGGGTTAAGGTTTAGGGTAAAGTTTAGGGTGCCAGGGTTGGGGTTTAGAGGATTTGCTTAACAGCCTCAACCCGAAAACCCAGAACCCGAAATGCCAAACCCAAGACTAGACCCCAAACCTCATATCCCGTAACCTGCAAACCCGAAGCCAAGCCACGCAGTGAGACCTAATGCCAAGGACCAAATTGGAGTCTTCGCCCCGCGTTTTTGTTTACCCGGGTTCCCAGAGACTTCACAACCCCTTCATTAAGGAATATACCTCAAACCATACTATAGGAACCCTAATATGGTTGAAAGCATACTCCTTGATAAAGGGGTTTGGGCTTAGGCATGCTAGGATGCAGCACCCCGAACCCTCAGTGCAGTGGATGCGCAGTCCTGCTTCAATGTCTTTGCAGCGCACGTTCGTAAAGGATGGGCTTGTACTTGAGAGAGATCGAAACGTCCGACCCTAAACCCTAAACCCTAAACCCTCAGCCGGGTTCAGCGGTTTAGGATTTTAGGGTTGAGGAGGGTGTAGAAAATGCTACGACCTAGGAAGACACAACACTGTAGAGATTTCTAGGACGTTTCAAGACGATCCTCCTGGAGAACGGCATATATCCTATAATTCCGGCGCCATGACCCACGATTTTGTAGGTTTTGGACTACAGGTAAATATGTCCCATGATATCCTCCAAGTGGCACAAACTCGGAACGGAAGTCACCATTCAGGCTTCGCAATGGTGTACGGCATTTTGTCATGTAGACTCCTGGTCACTAAACTCCCTTGGCTTTAATGTCACAATCCCTATCAGGACGAGAGGCTTGAACCCCTAAATCCTCAGCCACTTCCCAAGCTCCAGCACCCTTAGTTCAGGAATGTGCCGAATTTTAGTGGTATGTTGATCATGTTTTTATGTGTACTCCGCAAGTAAGGGGTTTTCGAGTTTCGCGGTACGGGTCTGAGTATGAATAGAAAGTAACCCCATTCCGCAGGGTTCAGAAGTACTACTATTATGATACCAACGCCGCCGCCCCCCCCCCCCACCCCCGCCCAAGCATTCTTGAAATTACAAAGGTTCCGATATAAAGCCCTATGCAGCCTGACCTGATGGGACCCTACTCTAATTGTCACGGCCCCTACATGAATCCGTGGCTGAACCCTAAACCCCTGAACCCCTAAACCTTTAAGCCCTAACCCCTAAACCCTAA
>CAJNDV010026347.1:11623-23821 GCA_905221635.1 Symbiodinium sp. CCMP2456 | reverse complement strand
ATTATAATTAATTATAGAACTAGACAGACTCCTGTGTTCCGGGTTCGGGGTCTTGGGGTGTGGGGTTTAAATCTAAAATTATTGTCATAAAGAATTCGAGATCGGGATTAGGATCCAGGGTGAAACAATATAATGTGTATGGTGGGTTTGGGATTATAATTTACTTATAGAGCTAGACAGACTCCTGTGTTCCGGGTTCGGGGTCTTGGGGTGTGGGGTTTAAAATTTAAACTGATTGTCATAATTATAAAGACTTCGAGATTGGGATTAGGATCCAGGGTTTGGGGGCGAGGGTGCAAAAAAGACGTACAGATCAATATTAATAAGGGGCTGCTACGGGATGCGTACGAGGATTATGTATTTTAGGAGGTGTGGGGATGAAGATGTTTTTATATTTTTCATAGAGATCGTAGAGTTTATATATTCGATCTAGATACCGGAAAAGCTACTAGAAACCTGAATATTATATATATATACATATTATAAAGGTTGCTTTCATAATCTGCTGCGTTAGAATACGAGAGAAGAGTCCGAGAGAGAATCACAAATTAGGTTCAAGCTAGAAGCCGCCGTGGCCATGCCCACGGCACTCAGCACATCATTGTGCCCACGAAGAATAACATCGTAGGTCTGCCTGGGCTTGTAAGCTTGTGTTGCCAACAGGCGTGGGGATTATCGAGGGTGGCCCATGAAGCTCTAGATTTACATGACTATAGGTGCGTTTGGATGAATTCGACTCAGTTGCGCTCGGTAGGAGTGCTGCCGAAACGTCTGGGCCAGCATGCATGACCCTGAATACAACTCGAAGAAGTCAAGGTCTCTGCGCCAAAGGTTCGGAATACTAGATGCACATGCAGAGTGATGAAGGTTTGTCTGCATAACGTAGTCGCAAAGCTGGATCCTTACGTGGGCGGGGCATATACAGGTACATAGGGTCCTGGAAATTTAGGTAGGGTTTCATGGTTTAGTTGGGTGGGGTATACACAGGTATATATTAGCTAGGGTCCTGGAAATTTATGATTATAGGGTTTCAGGTAACTTATTAGGTGCTTAAATATTCCCAACCTAAACCACCCTATGCCTAGATAGCTACTCGCTCTCAAAACGATCGCCAAAGCTCAAGACCAATGGTGCTTTCAGGGCCAGCAGCAGTTGAACCCTCTTAGAGCTCAGGTAAATTGGCGGTGGCGGCGGCACTGGCTCTGACGGCATAACAAGCTGTGCTGCTGCCGGCAAGGCTCACACAACTTTCCCTGAAATTGCTTGCCTACTTGGGCTGCAAGGCTTGATCAAAGCTGAACCAGAATTGCATCTACCCTCTGCAATGCACATCTAGAGCACAACTCGAAGCTCAAAGCTTGCAGGTTTATATTAGTTTTGAAGCACCCCTGCAGCGAATCTGTGGTGATGCATCTACAGCAGTGCCAGGCCATCCAGATGATGGTGCGAAGTACATGTGGGAATCCCACATGCCATACCTTAGCTTTCAAGAATTAGCATGTATACGTATATGGTCTCCGATTATTACAGTATGTGTACATGTAGCCAAGTTGCATTGAAACCGCTGTGATATCTGAATTGGACCCATGACTCCATGACCCCATGCCTGCATAGGCCGACGTCCCATGATGATCCCCTGCTGCGATCCTCGGCTCGAAGTGGGCCGAATGTTACTCGAGTCTAGCTTCAGGGTAACGGGTTGTTACAAGATTGATGAAATCTAGGCAAGGTTCATCGGCAGTCTCAGATCTAGAGTCCTTGACCAGCAGACCGCAGGGCTTGCTTCCAAGCAGGGGTCCATCCTCCCTGCTTGCGAACACTCACAGTGGTCCCGCCTTTTTTGTCAATCGGAAGCCCGGCACCTTTAGACTTATTGACATAAAGGCTGCCCTCGTACCAAAGCACTCCAATTGTTGTGTCACAGCCGGGGGCAGCAACAGTAAAGGATTTCCGTTCGCCTTGGAATCCCTGAGGCAGCGGGACCCCTGCAACCGTGAGCTGCGAAACCTGGGCTGGATCAGTCATGAGGCTTGCTTGCAAATTATAGAATGATTAACATCGAGATATCGGGTCATGGTCAGCAGCTAGCTAGCTATGTCTGATCAGGCCAGCAGCTAGCGCCTCGTCCCATACGTTTTTCGTTCCGTTCGGAGCACTGGCAGCCACCTTGGGTGCAGCCTTTGGCGCTGCTTTCGGCTCCTCCTTCTCGCCCTCCCGAGCCTCCGAGTTTGCAGCCTTCTGTCCGGGGCCTTTGTTGCCTGGCTTTTGGCCTTCCTTCCTCACCTTTGAAGCCTTGGCCTCCTTTGCTGCTGCTTTGGCAGCTGCCTTTTCGATTTTTTTGGCTTCCCTGTCAGCTTTCACTGCGGCAGCTTTGGCTTTCGCTGCCGCTGCAACCTTAGATAAGTACTAGACAGTGCCCTGCAGGTGTACATACACTAGACCACATGATGTACAGTACACTTAAAAATTGTTTATATGCCATATTTAGACAACAGGCTTTGCGTTGTGCCTCAACCAAATCCCCGCCAGCCTTATCGTCCTGCTGCGATAAGATTTTAGCTTGAAGTTCGGCCTGCTCTTGCAAGCTGCTCGGCATCTCGGTGGGAAGGACGTGGACCGGTGGTCGTTTCTCCTCAGAAGCTATTGTTAGGGTTCAGGGTTTGGGGGTTTAGGGTTTAGGGGTCCAGGGTTTATTTTAAAGGTATATTAATAGGGTAGCATGCGAATACTTGAGTTCGATATCCTTGTAAGCTGCAGTGCTCGTCTCTTTGGGGTTCAAACGATTTAAGGGGGTTGAGGCTTGGTTGGGCCAACTATATAAAACCCTCATCGACCAATCCCCCTCTAAATAAACCCTATATATATATATATATTTATTTATTTATTTAACAATACTAATACTAGTAGTACATATGAATTAAAATAGATCGGCACCGATGTATTGGAGCTAATATCCCCAAGCAGGATGTGTGTCATTATGTAGCAGACACAAGCACACATATGTAAGTTACCTCCAGAGCTGGGCTAGATTTATAAGTCCCGCTTTAACCTAGAAACCCCTAAACCCTAAATCCTATATATTATTATAAATCCCGGGCCCACCTGAGAAGCCTGACGTCGATCCTCGGGAAGCTGAGGAGCAGCTGGTGCCTGGGGCTGGGCTTGTGGAGGCTGCTCGAAGGGGATTTGCATGATATCCACAAGCTGGGTCTCGACATAGTCGATGGCCATCGGTACCTAGGCTCGATTCGATACATACTGGAAGCTTCTTCACTTGAAGTGCTCAGAAGAATTCGTGAGTTTGGGAATAAATTTCGATGCAGCGACTAGCTTGGGCGGTGAGGCTGCAGGGGAAGGTGAAGGCATCTGAGCGTCCTCGCCCGTGTCGGCCACCATGGTGCTGTCAGCCTGCTAGCATGGACAGGCTAGGTAGTGATTCGTAATATGGCCATGGTGCATGCGCATGCATGTGCCTGCAGTGCTTTCTGCGGTGTGCTCACGGTCGCAGGCGCTGGCGGCTCCTCCTCCTCCGCCTGTGCAAAGCTGGGCGGTGTATGTACAGATTGGCTGGATCTCCCGAATAATCCTACACAGATTGCGGTTTAGAGAATATCGGGCTCTGGGAATCACATTACAGAAGTGCCTCTCCCCCGGTTTTAGGATAAAATCGAATCATCATGTAGGCCTAGCGGGTTTAAGTCGCGATCGGGAATGAACAGCTCTAGATGGATCTGTAGATATGTACACGTTCTGTGCGCCAGCGGCAAAAACTGGAATCGGTAGGAGCCTTCGTCTGCTGCACCCAGCCGTAATCGTCCTTCCAGACCCAGCCCTTCGAGCTCCAATCTGAGTCCTCGGATGTAGGGCTTGATGATCTAGATCTACAGAATATTAATATTATTCTTTGCACACCTCGCCAAGCTTGTCCGGGGACGCCGGAACACTGCATGAGGAGCCAGTGGCCTCAGTAGGTATGCAGCTAGGTTTACTACATAGTGAAATATTGGTATTATGCAGCTTAAGATCCACATCGCTGTCTTCACCGGTTGGTGCAGTCGCTACATCATATGCAGCATCCAAGATGTCGTCAGCTTCAGCAGTGGGGCCACCTCACGGTATGCAAAACCCCGGAGCCCAGGCAAATATGTACATGTGCACCAGCCCTAAAGGTGTTTTTATTATTTCTATGCTGGCCTGCCATCTGCTGCTCTTGCATTACCGTATCTCGGATCAACTGCTTGAGGATGACCAGCTTGGGGATCCTGAGATGGGTAGTGCTGCTACTTAAAATAGGAGTATTTATTTATGTAGCAACTCGGACACAATGAAAATACCGAGGCTCTTGGAACCCTTGGACCTCTTGCACAGAAAAAGCCCATGGCAGGCCATGACCCGCATAACCGAGGCCTGTGTAGCCGCCCACTCCTGATGATCTGCAAGAATCGAGTTTTAAGCTAGCCAGAACTGTGGACAACGCTGAAGCTCCTTGGCAGCCTTTGCCTTGACCGATGTGCCCAATATCGCATAACGTTTGCAAAGCTTCAATATCACCTCCTGTCACATACCGTGTGCATGCTACACATGACCACTCACTGGCTGACCTGGTGCACCGACAGGAGGGGCACTGTGGCCCCGAAGCACGAATAATATTCGCACAGCAGGCCAAAATACTTCACAACCTCGCGGAACTCGAAATTACTTGCAAGCTCCAGAGATTTCTCATCTGATTCCAAGCACCCCACCATATCTGCGCTATCAGCTCCCTGCTGGACCATGCCGAGCAGGCTCTTCGACTGGCACGCCCAGACACATCCGACCCCTGAATATGGTTACGTTAGCACCCACCTTGCGAATGGCAGGCAAGCGATTCGCATCCACGGTCAGGTACTCATTCAACAGGTCCTGGCCATATCGAATCGAATTCATCCATTCAACTTACAAACTGCCGCAGCAGGAGAGCGAACCATCAATCCTCGAGGAGAAGGCGGTGCAAAGCCTTCGTCTCTGGCTTTGTCATGCAAGCCATGACCTGTCAAATCATGCTTGTTTCTTATAACCGCACCAGGAACCTATGCTATTATATGCAACACGATGGCCTCTAGACACCGGCACCGCCACACGTGTGCAAACTAGTGATCAGAAGATCTTGATCAACAAAAATGCTTCAACAGGCCGACTTTCAGCACTAGTCTGCTGTGTGTGCTGATGCTCACATGTACAACATTAAACACATCTGCATGGGAGGGCGCACCAGTACACTCCCATGCTGGATCGCTAGCGGCCACAGAATCATCATGATGATCCCCGCCATCAGCCACGCACGCTTTGCCGGTCGGGGGCGACCGGGACCGGTGAGCCTGCAGGCTCCGCTCTGGAAACTCCTCCAGATGACCTCGCATGCTGCAACCAAACTTGAGGACCCGAATGCAAAACTTCGAAGCAAATAGATGCTATGCTAGGACTCAGGCGTTGAAAGGCGCCACGACGCATTCGATGTGCATGGGCGACACATGCAAGCGAGGCACAGCAGAAGGAGAAGTTATCTATGAAAAATGTGTACTGGATTCATCTGAACCCCCGAGGCTCCGAGTGTACTATAATACCTAACCGGGGCAATAAAGTTGTTACGGTCTCTACACTGGAAACTCCCTCTGTAATATGTCACCCAAGATATGGCGAGCACATACTTCGATCTGGTTAAGAGACAACACACCCCACAATTTATCTGCAATTGGGCCATCCAGATGCACCGATCGCGACAACAGTCCCAGCAAAGGGTGTTTGCAAGTTGAATATCGGTAGCCCAGAGCCACCAAAACCCCCCAAATCTTGACTAATCCGACACCATGACCCCCTCAATTGTACGAATATGGCCCATCCTAGGAGGTACGTCGGCCGATTTGGCACACATTCACAGAACCTATTGGCACGTAGGGGAAATCAAGCAACATACGTGCGTATGCGTAAATCCCTGACTTTGGTACGTGGTCTGCAAATGCAGACTTGGAGCCCCCGGGTAAAGACTAAGCCGGAAGCCGCAAGCCCAAAAGCCCTAAACTCCATACGCCGCAAGCCCCAAACCTGGAGAGTTCACCTTATCTCTGTTTCTGAAGAGCTTCCAGTTGCTTCGGGTTTCGGGGAGCTTGGGGTTTAGGGGTTTTGAGGTTTGGGATTTAGGGTGTAGGGGTTTAGGGTTTAAGGTTTAGGGGCTTGGGGTTTAGGGTTTGGGGTTTCAAGTCCCCTAAGAATAAGCTGATCCGTGGGAGTGCCTCGGGCAGAGTTAGATTTCGGCCACGTCAACGACCTCAAGCTAGACACTTGGAGGATCATGGGACGTAGTAAGTAAGCATATAAGTAAAGTAGCTAGAGATATATCTTTTAATAACTTCAATGAGGTACTTATAACCCTACTAAGTCCCATGATCCTCCGAACACCCTGGCGTATCTCATGCGCCAGCAGCTGGAATCACGTGGAGCACTGGGCTTAGGGTTTAGGGTTTAGCTTGCTTGCGCAGAAAGGTATAGAGGCATCTTTTCATGTTTCTTTGAGCATGGTTCTCAAAGTAGTAGCAAAAATCGTGTATGCATCTCTGATTGTCGCAGTGAGAAATCCTAAACCCTAAACCCGAAGTCCTAAACCCTAAACCCTAAACCATAAGGCCCAGGCCACGAAGGTTAAGGGTTTAGGGTTTAGGGTTTAGGGTTTAGGGTTTAGGGGTGGAGCGTAGGGTTTCAGGGGTCAGGGCCCGTTCTTGAACACGGCACCCTGAACTCTGAGATCTGCGATGTGATTTTTTATGGCTTTGCTCCAGTCCGTGTAGGGTTTTAGGGTTTTAGCGTTTTAGGGCTTTAGGGCTTTAGGGCTTTAGGGTTTTAGGGTTTGGGTCAGCTCTAAATGGCTCTAAATGCCACGCAGTAAGCTAGGGCTTTTGGTCTGCAGATTTAGGCCCCTAAACCCTAAACCCCAAACCCTAAACCCTAAACCCTAAACCCGAAACCCGAAACCCTGAACCCTAAACCCTAAACCCTAAACCCTAAACCCTAACCCTAGGGCACGTCAGATGGTCACCGCAGGCCGATGGCCGGCTCTTGGTTACCCTTCGAACCCCTGCTGGAAAACAGGAGGACGCCGCGCTCTCTCATGTCTTTTGGGGTTCAGGGTTTAGGGTTTAGGGTTTAGGGTTTAGGGTTTACTTTACTAGGCCGTTCTGGAAAGTAGCTTTGTAAGACGGATGGGATGCTGTCTTATGATTTTTGTGTTTTTGCAAGAACTGACAAGAACGATTTGGGGTTAGCCCCTCCATCTGAGCGATGTGCTCAGGGCAAGAGCCGAACCAGCACTTGAGCTCAATCTCTTTTCGATACGGCTCGTGGAGACTTTGTTGAGTCGTTTACTTTTCTGGGTTAGAATTTCCTATTGTGGCATCTCCGAACAGATTTTCAGGCTTCCCTTCAATGGTTGGTAGCGTTTCAGGGTTTTTCGAAGGGAGCGCCAGCAGGCTTGACACTGATACTCGTTGAAAATAGGGGACCCTGATATAGGACCCTAAATAGTAGGATCCTTATTATAAGGACCCCTAAACAGGGTACCCTAGTCTTCTGAAACTACCACATACGAGCCTTGTTAACTAAAATGGGCTATTGTTGGGGTATCGTTGTCCATCGTTATGGTGAGGAACCCTTGAGGAAGAGTATGGTTCTCACTGCTTGTGACATGGGAATCATTTTCGCCGGTATCGTAAAATAACAGCTTCTCAGGGGTTGTTCAAACTCATGACTTTGGGTCTGAAGGGGCTTTAGGGTTTAGGGTTCAGGGTTTAGGGTAGAAAGCTACCAGAAAGCTACCCACACAGGCAACGCGCCTGAATACCTTAAATAGGGGTTGGCAGAATGTTATAGTACAAGCATATAGGGGTTTTTGTTTTTAGAGTTTAGGGTTCTACGGTCTTAGGGTTTAGGGTTCAGATTTTTAGGGTTTTTGGGTTTAGGGTTTAGGGTCTAGGGGCTTACAGCTCAATTTGGATCCTACTGTTTTCCCTAAGCCCTAAGCCCTAAACCCTAAACCGTTTGAGTGGATTTAGAACCTAAACCCTCAACCCCAAAATCCTGAACAACCCTAAACCCTAAACAGCCCTAAACCCTAAACACCCAGGGTTGCCAAATACCCCCCCCCCCCCAAGGAAGCACATGACCTGGTATGTGGTAAGAGGTACTTGAGATCATGTCAGTGGATCCTTAGGGTTTACGGTTTAGTGTTTAGGGTTTAGGGTTCAGGGTTTAGGGTTTAGGGTTGTGGGTTTAGGGTTTCAAATTTCTGGAGGTTCCTTGTTCAAGCCACATGACGATTACGATAATTTTTTTGGCGTTACGAACTTAGACACAGGTTCGATCCAGCACTGGGTTGATCAGTACAGGGTTTGGTGCTTGGGGCTCTGCTCAGTTTCCCCACATCCCAGGCCCTAAACCCTACATGCTGCTGATGTTAAGGGACAATAGGAGGGACCCCTAGAAGGGACCCCTAATCCAAATATCCTATATAACCCTTATATACCCCTTATATAGTCTCATAAAGCCACTATATAACCCCAAGGGTGCTTTTAAGGGTCCCTCCTTTAGTCCCTTGATGATAGGGGGTGAAAGCTTGCGAGTTCTGTTGTTTTAAGTCTTCGCGTGTGGGGAATCGGATTCAGCGTCGGAGCTGTATGAGGTGCTTGTTCCAACTATGTTAAGGGTACCTCTCCGGTATCCTGTTACAATGAGGATCCTACAGGCTTTTCTAAGGGTTCAAGTAAATCAACCCAGCTACGGCATGTTAAACAACCTCGGAACCCAAGTCCAAAACCCTAAACACCAAACCCGACAATCCAGACTAAGGCCCAACATTGTAGACTAGACCCCCAAAGCCAAGCCGTGAGCTCTCCACATTTATTCCGGGCTCGGAGGGTGATCTGATCTACAGTTTCTCAAAGCTACCTATACACGTTTTAGAGGGTTTCTATACGTGTTCTATCGGGTTTTCGTGTTATTCCTCTGAAGGGTTTGAGGGGCTTATAGAATTCGGGTTTGTTGGGGGATTTTACGTGTCTCTAGTGCCCTCTAAAAAGGATATGTACGGACCAGGGCTCCAGGTGTTTCGCTGAATGAACAGGCAGCGGGCTCTCTGGGATTGCGGCTGGCTTCCTAAATGAGGACAGACAAAACGGTCAGCCTCTGGGACAGCGGCAAATCCTGTACCTCCTCTTGACTAGTTCAGAGCATGACTTGCCGCGCACCCTGTCCTGACACAGGAATCACGAACCCAAAAAACCTCGCGTGGGGGATCCGGGGGCGTGTGCAAGATGCTACAGAAAGACTCACAGATAATTTTGTGGTCATATCCTCTTTGTAAGTATGCTGATAATCGCCTTACTCTTTGCGTAACCCTTCAAAAAAGACCGGAAGCCCCAAACCAATTTGCTGCAGCATCAGTTCGTCCGCTTCAGTCAACGCGCGCTTCCCATTGGGGTTCTAGCTGTTGTGCCGGAGAGACAGTGTCTGCTTTGTGGGTTTGGCATTTAGTAGTTCCGCCCAGCGTCAGACATCAATGACCTACTCTGAACCTTCCATTGCCGATGCTCTGTCCTTGCTTAAGTTGGGTTGATGCCGGCTAGGGGTCGGTGCTTCATATGCAGTCTTGCGGGTTCGGGCTCGACGTCCAAAATCCTTAGGTTAAGAAGGAATATGGGTAGTTCCCTACATTAAGGTCCCTTTGTAAGGTCCCTTTTATAAGGGTGCCGTACTATATTTGTAAATAGGGACCCTAATTTGGAGAACTACCCATATGTCTCCGTTTATCAAAGAACATTGGGAACCCTTATACACCCTAAACCCTCATGGCTTGGGTCTGGGGTGAAGCAAGCAACAAGCACGTCCTAAAGTCTACCCTAAACTCTACATCAGAAAACTTTCAAACCTTAGAAGGCCAAAAGACCCTTCACACAACCCTTACCTGCACTCCGTAGCTCACCCTAAACCCTAAACCCTAAATCCTAAGCTCACCGCGCGAATGGAGCTGAAGGAAACCGTCGATGAAGTGGTGTGCTGCGCACCGTCCTCAGCGCGTCCAGCTCCAGCAGTCTACGACTACGAAGTACTCTTGGTTTAGGGTTTAGGGTTAAGGGTCTTGTTTTCATACGGGGACTGTTATCTTGTTATAAATTTCTGTAAACAGAGAGGTTTGTGGGCTCTAGGGCTGCCCTGAACCCTAAACTCCAGGGTTTGGGGTTTATGGCAAGGGGGAAGGCTTAGATCCTAGGACCCCAACCCTGCGCTCGAGCCAGACTCTGCCACCCAGAGCCCCCCGTTACCTTGAGAGTCCAGTACTCCTTAGCTAGGGGATATACAGTACTTATAAGGGGCTTAATATTCTAATTTTAGGGTACAATCATTAGTTAAGAGGTATACATCGATATACTTTAGAGATTTCAGAAGGTTGGATGCTGCCCCCACTCAGTAGCAGTTGAGCCATGTTTTTTTTAAGGCCCTTAATAGCAGCCTTATGAGCCTCATTATAAACGGCTCCTGGATGGGGGCAGTACCCAAAATCCTGAACCTTGAACCCTAAAACCTTAACCCTAGACCCTAAAACCTAAAACCCTAAACCCTAAACCCTAAACTTAAGCCCTAAACCCTAAACCCTAAACCCTAAACTTAAACCCTAAACCCTATAACTTAAACCCTAGTTTGTGTTCAGTCTCTTAAAGTGGTGTAGGAAATGGAGATCGGGGCTCACGGTATAATGTAGGGGCCTCAATAAGGAGAATAGGGTTCCTTTTCAGGGTTCCTTAAAGGTTTAGGGGTTTAGGGTTTTAGGGTTTAGGGTTTAGGGTTTAGGGTTCTAGGGTTTAAGGGTTTAGGGTTTAGTAAGGCTTTAGGGTGTAGGGGCCTCAGTAATTAGAATAGGGTTCTTGGGGGGTTCCTTTTAAGGGTTCCTTAAAGGCTTCTATAAGGGCTACTATAAGGGTTTAGGGTGTAGGGGCCTCACTAAGTAGAATAGGATTTTGGGGGGTATATCATATTCTGTAACTGTACTAAGGAACCCCCCCGAAAACAGTATAGGTATTTTTTAGGCCCCTATATTAGGGGTCGGCGGACCCATCAACTCTAAATCAACTGGAACCGCAACCTCGAGCCCTAAAGCGTCAGATGTTCCACACATACCGTTGGCTCTAGGAAGGGTCATGGAAGACGGAACCCAAAGGTTTACAGCCTGACAAAGCATGTTCTCAGGTAATTCAGGTCCATATTTTCGGGCTTGCTATATATATATATATATATATGCACATACATACATCCATACGTACATACATACATACATACATGGATGGATGCTGCTGATTGAAGGTAGGGTGCCAGGGCAAGACATGGCAAAACAGTAACAGAAGCACTACAGAGCACTACTTCGCATCAGCCCCTCCGAACTTGGTGGCAGATGAAACTCGAAAACAACATACGACTGTTGACTATATGGGTAGTTTTCTAAAATAGGGTCCCTTTTGAGGACCTTTGTATAAGGGTGCCGTACCATATTGGGGACCCTAATTTGGAGAACTACTCATACAACTCATAAAACTACGATAGGGCCTTTAGGGTTTAGGGTTTAGGGTTTGGGTTTTAGGGTTTAGAACCAAATCATACAAACTACGGCTGGTGATATAAATCCTGCATTACCTTAAGGACCCTAAACTGTTTGAATTATGGTAGGTTCCTTCTTATGGGAAATGCAGGGCTTATATCATCCACCGTAGGAAGCCTTAAAGAAACCTGAGGAAACCCAGAAAGACTTCAGCAAGCCCTTGTGCAAGCGATGCACGAACCTATTCCCTAAATTCTAAGCATTAAGCACCAACCCTAAGCTCTAAATGGGGGTTTCCGAAAATAGGGGACCCTAAAATAGTACGCTAAATAGTAGGATGGATCCTTATTATAAGGACCCCAAAGGAAGGTTCCGTAATTTCCGGAAACTCCCAAATTCAAGACCTAAACCCTGAACCCGAAGCCCCTAAAGCAAACCCTGCATGAATCCTCAACCCTCAGCCCTCAACACATCCAGCGACTCCAAAACCCCTCTCACTCACACTACTATAACGGTTAGGAACTCATAATAATTACGATTAAGGTCTGTTTTCCTGAGTTAAGGGGTTTTAGAGTCTCTGGGCA
>CAJNDV010026336.1:220-12853 GCA_905221635.1 Symbiodinium sp. CCMP2456 | reverse complement strand
AGTTGCTAATTTCATTACAGTGTAAATATAGACTCTTAAAGGGCACTAAATCAATAAAATTTGTTTTATAAGGAACAACATTTGTGTAAGCATCAGGAGCAGGTGTTGTATTACCGATTACACGGTTTACAGAATTTAAGTTATTAACATCAACTTCATCCAAAATCGAACCGACAAATGGCGCTACTTCTCCATCGGTTAAGACAACAAAAATAACAGCAGCATGATTAACAGCAATTCTAATTTTGTTAGTTGCGGCATTATATCTTACCGTATATGTATTGGGTCTATCAACTGTATCAAAATAAGTATTCAGTTGTGTTTCTAATTCAGTTGTTAATTCGGAAGCAGTATACTTGCCTGCTGGAATTGTTATTTTACGATAATAAGCACCTGCTACAATCGCGGGTGGCAATACTTGATGTCTAAAATATACATTGTTGTTAGTGTTATTAACTGAATACCAAGAATGAGGAATGCTGACCTCGTGTATCTGACATAACATATTGTCTTCTAATTGAACTATTTCAGGCAAACCAATAGTAAAATCGGATGAAGTGCCATTAGCTTTATAGGAACTGTCAATATAAACCTTTTATATTTCAGCATTATTAATTATGTTAGAAATAATTTGTAAGTTAATTTATATTTCTATGTTTAAACATAAAAGAGGAAATGAAGGAGTTTTATATCAAGCGCCGAATACACGAAGTAAACTAAATGATGAATTAGCAGGTCGTGAAAATAATTTGACCGATGCTATCGGGTTAAGGTTGGCGTATGAAAGTCCAGACGGCTTATACCAAAATGGGACGAGATTATACATAGCAGGGACTGGTGGTGGCGGAAGATGGTCAGGTGATTTATATGATGATATAACAAGAGGGCCTTTCAACAAAACTAACGAAACACAGAGATTTAAAGATGCCAAACGAAAGATTGAAGAAGAAGGAAGTATAGAGCAAATTATCGGACACAGCTTAGGTGGGGCGATAACATTACACTTGAATACAGACTATGACAACAAATTTAAAACAAGAGTTTATGCCAGTCCGACAGTTTCATTACAAAAACCAGAAGACACAGGACAGAACCTACGAATAAGAGGCAAATATGACCCAATTAGTGTTTTAGACCAAGGGGCGATTACAGTTGATAAAGGAACTGTTGAACCTTTCACCAATCAATTTATGGATGGTTTCAAAGATTTAGGACATCAGGAAAGTCATATCCCAATTACAGCAGATGATTTTGTAAGTTAATATAATATAAGCAATGTTCACCAACAAAGCGACAACAGATGAACAAATGGAGAAACCGAAGAAGGAGAAGAAATTCAAACAGAATTCCTATGAAGGAATACGCAAATTAGTAGAAGATAATGAGGGAAATGATGTAGTTCAAGAGGTGAAAGGTAAGAAGAAACAACAACCATAAAATACATATATATATTTAAACTATTTGATTAAATATAACTCAATTATTATATTTAGTTAAATTTTCTACATTAGTTTATATATAGAACTATGGTAGAGCAATTTAGTCCAGAAGACATCCTCATAGATAATCTCTCGTTTAAACATAACAAAGGCAGTTCTTACATTACCGACCGCCGTTCTGTGTCATTTTGGCCGGCTGGTTCAAATGTCTATAAACCTTCATCTGGTAATCGTGTAATTAAATTTACTTTAAACGGTGAAGATAATGCTTGGTTAGACCCTCAATCCGTCCGAGTATTTTTTACATAAAATAACAAAGACGGCACTAATTTTAGAAAACTTCGTCCTTTATCACCTCCGTATCCTTTCTTCCGAAGAATGCGTGTTATTGCTGGTAATCAAGTAGTAGAAGATTTTGATAATTACAACCGAGTTCATCATATGTTTTCTAAATTAATGTCTCAGGGAGCACGAAAAGACGAAGCGAGCGAAGGCTTGGGATATAGATATGATGACGAACTAAATACATTAGTAAACAATGCCGGAAGCACGGCATTAGTCTATGAAGTTAATGCTGAAAATTGCAAAGGTTTTTACAATGAAATGACTGTTTCTTTTAAAACGTTAGCGGGATTGTTTTCCCAATTTAAGTATCTTCCATTAATATATCTGGGTAATTTAACTATTGAATTAGAGTTGGTTAATTCTGCTGTTGATTGTATTATTGACCCTAATAATTATGATGAAAGCGTTACAGGTATTACAACTGACCTACGAAATCGTTTTACAGTAGCAGTAGCAGGTGATGTAGGAAAAGCAACAAATACATCAATAGACTGGGAAATTTCTAACGCTCGTGTTGTCTGCGATGTTTGCACACTTGATAACAATTTAAATAATGAATATGTTAAGCATCTTGTAGAAGGAAAGGGACTACCAATTACCTGTACAACTTATGTTACTCAATCACAAACCGTAAAAAGGATTAACCGATATTAGCGTTCAAGCAATTCGCTCTGTATCTAAATTAGTTGCTACATTTATCACATTTTACAAAAATGGAGACCCAAGCGAGGGTTATGAATATGCTGATAAAGAATTTTGTAGATTTTATCATCCACATCAATCTCACGACCCATTAGACCAAGGCATTTATGATGTTAATAAAGACTTAGAGTTTCAAATTCAACTGGGTTCTAAACTGATGCCGGAATATCCTTGCAAATCCATCACAGAGGCATTTTATCATTTACGAAAAGCGCTTAATCTTCCTATGTTTCATCAACATTCAATGGCGATTAATTTTAAGCAGTATCGCGACCGTCAGTTTGTATTCGGTTTTAGTATGGAAAAAGTGCCTGACCGTTCTTATACTGGAATTGATACAAGAGCAGGACAAATGATGCAAAGTAGAGCAAAACCAACTGGTGCTTCAATCCCTGCTAATGATATGCCTGACCAAATTTATATAACATTACTGTTGGAACAGATTCTTGAGGTGCGCGACTTAGGCATTAAAGTTTTTGATTAAATAAACATTCGAATAATAATTTATCTAATTATTATTATTATGGTATTGACATTGAATAATACAAACACCTTACCAGCAGATAACATTATAATAGGTGGGACTGATTTATCGCAAATATACGCTACAAAAGCGGGAATAGGAAACAACGCCCAAATATCCACAAATACAGACGACATAGCAATCTTAAACACAAAGCAATTACAGAACTGTAATAACATTGATGCTATTCATACTCATTTAACTAATAATTATCAAAGTAGCAGTCAGTTAAGTAGCAGTTTTTATAATAAAACAGAGATAGATACAACACTTCTAAATTATTATACATCAACACAAATAGATACAAATTTATCTACTAATTATCAAAATAACACTGTTTTAGCAAGAAATTTTTGTAATAAAGGTGCGGTGGATGCATTAATAGCAGGTGCTGTCGGTGGCGGTGGTTATACTGATACACAGATTGATGACAAACTAAATTTAAAAGCCGATTTTATCATTATTTACCGATAATGTTTCATTTTCCCCCATAATAGACTTATCAAGACCTTCTATTTTACACCAGGGATTAACATTAAAGAACTCAACAGTTAATATTGAACCATTTGGAAGGAGTTTTATTTAGTAATCAGTTTGGAGCAGAACCAGACAGAGATGTAGCAGTTTTTAGAAATCAAACAAGTTATATAACATTGAAAGGAAATAAAATAAGTTGTAATGCTACATCAAACGATAATGAAGAAACATTAGAATTAAACAATCAAGGCAATGGAATAGTCCAGATAGGGAAAGCAGCAACAGCAAGAGTAGGAATAGGTGCGTCGCCTAATCCATTGCATTTTTTAGCAGTGGCGGGGACTTCATCATTTGATGTTATAAGAAGTGCCATAAGGTTAGATTTACTAGGAGATATGTATGTAAAAGGAACAGGAAGCGACATAGTCAGACCATTTGCTATTTCTGATTATACATTAAGAGTTAGAGATAATGTAGGGACATTTGAATTTAGAAATAATAAGTTTGGTAGAACAAACGGACAAATGGTTTTACAAGATGACGGCGACTGTGAATTATTTATAGGAACAGAAGGAACAGCAAGAGTAGGAGTAGGAACAGCACCGGATGCTAATTATTTCTTAAATGCGGGTGGAACTTCTAATTTTAATACGGCAAGAATTACAAATACTGTAGAATTAGAGAATGAAACAGCAAACATAAACAATGCTAATGGACTTACATTATATAAAGATACAACTGATGCCAGTAGTGTTTTAACAGTAAAAAACGCTCAAGGATATATAACAGTTAATTCTTTCAATATAAATGCTTATAATACGAGTAATGACTCATCGTCTTTACTTTTATTGAATACAGCGAATGGTAATGGTTGTTATTGGTTAAGTATGGGAGTTGGAGCAATAGCAGGAGCAAATAAATTAAATGTAGGTGGTGGTAATAGTAATTTTGGCGGAACAGCAACATTTCAAAACACTTGCAAAATTTAATCACAATGTCCATATAAATAATAGAGGGCGACTATTTCAAAGAGCAGACGCTAATAATTCATTAAACATAATATCAACAAACGAAATTAATTTTTCATTACAAAGTAATAGAGACACTGACCCGACAACAGGAACAATAGCATTACAATTAAATGACAATCCAGCAGGAATTACAATGAATAGAGCAGTTGTTAATAATCAAACTTTTAATTCTATTGGTAATTTAACAGCGGAAGCGAATTTTAATGTATGGGGAGAAATATTATTTGAGAACTCATCGGGAATTAAACAGACATTAAACGGAAGCGATTATGATTTAGATATAAGAAACGGAGACACCGACAGAGCAATTAATTTGATAGTTGGAGCAATAGGAAGCACACCTGAAATATCTACTCAAGAAGCGAAGGTAAATATGTTAGGACATTTAGATGTTACACATTGAACAGTTTCAACGAGTGAGCGCGTAAAAATGATAATCCTGATGCTGACGGATTAATATTTAGTCCTATCAATGGTGCCAATATATTGGAAGTTTCAAGCACGGGCGTTTATGTAAATGGCACATTAGATAGTAGCAGTGATGTAAGACTGAAAGACAACATTAAAGAAGTCAACAACAAAACTTTTGTTGATATGGTTAAATACATAAAGCCGAATGAAAGAGTTTAAACATATTGATAAAGATGAAAAGCATATCGGGTTTATCGCTGACGATGTCTTGAGTTCTAAAATGCCGAAGCACTGGTATAACATCGTGCATTAGGGAAGCGAAGACAGTTTGAGAATGGATTATAGCAAAATGGTTGCTCCTTTATGGGGTTGTGTTCAGTCCCTTCTTAGTGAAGTTAAAGATTTGAAGAAAGAGGTTAAAAAGTTGAAGGGTAAAGGTAAGGGGGACGGAAAATAATATAAGTTAGTATATACAATGGGTTCTAAATCTTCTAAACCTACTGATACCGATTATATGAAACAAATAAAAGAATTAGATATTACTGAAAAAACTAAAACGGATATTTTGTTATTCAAAAGTGTTAAAGAATGTATTAGTCGTACAGAAAAAGTAGAAGAAACAAAAAAACATAAATTGGTCTATAAACTGCCAGCAATAAACTTATGCAGTTATTCATTGATTTACTAATATTATTTTCAATTCATATTATTAATCGATGACTAATTTAGCAACAAATCGTTTATAAAACATTTCATTTACATCTGCCTTCATTCATTTAATAAACAAAAACTATACGGTTCTTCTGTTGCGATGTTATAAAGTTCTAACACTAGTTTCTTTGCTTCGGCGAGGTGTTTAGCATCTGCCACGGTTGATTTGTTGATTAAAACGGCGCTTAACTCTTCTGCCATTGTCTCTATCTCTTTGTAATTCCTTACCCTGAAAAATAATAACTGACGACTATTGACACGAATGATCGGACTTAAAGCGTTGAGTTTTTGCGTTGCTGTTATGATGTTAATACTATTGTGGCGACCACGAACATACAACTGATTTAACAACGGACTATTGCGCCGCGAGAAAGATTTTGAGTCGGCGAAGTCATCAACTATTATAAGAACAGGACATAATTTTTTGTGGTCGTTCTTCTTCTGATATTCNNTATTACTTTATGCTGTCTTTTTATCACCTGTCTAATTCTTCTGGTATATACTCATCAAACATACACTTTTCCTTTTCTAAATCAACGTTCAACTCGTCTTGAATGTATTTTTAAACTGGTGTCCAATTACTATCAACGGAGATTGAAGGAGACCAAATATATATCCTTTCAAAGACGCCTCTATAAATATCTAAAATCATAGATTGTAGCAATATTTCTTTTCCTGAACCACTCGGACCAGTTATTATTTGCGAAAAAGGTAATTTAGGTGCTACTTCGTATTTAGACTTTTTAAAGTCATGTTCTTTAACATTTACTGGTCTTACAAATGGGATATCCGACATTATTATTAATACATAGAAAAATTATATCGTTATTAATGTATGGGTGATTATGACGACTATTTAGAGGTTATAGACGAGATACAGAAAATAGTTTTTTCAAAACCCCAAGATATAGAATGTGTTGTTATAGTTTGTTAGACATCTTGAAGGCAGTTTGTTATTATTTTAAGAATATTAAAAAATCTAAGTAATATAAATGAGTGATATCAGCGAAAACAGCAACGATAAAGGATTTCGTATTAATGCCCGTGGTATTTCTTGTATTCCGTGCAGATGCAGGAGGCAGTTTTTCATCAGGAGACTAAAACAACAAAGGAGAATAATGTAATAACAACGAATACAATCATAGATACACGAAATACTAAATTCGGTGCTGGTAGGCATACCTCACCCGATGACATTTTTAAAGCAGATACTAACTTACAAACAGGAAGCGTTGAAATATGCGATACAGGATGGGGTAAAAGTCAAATAACACCAGAAGAGTTAGAAGAGCGTGTTGATAAAATTGAAACAGATATTGATTTAATTAAAAAAGATATAGAAGATATAAATAAATATAAGTGTAAAATAGATTAAGGATTTATTTATATTACAGTATGACAGAGGCAAGTGTGCCATTTTGGAAGAAGGAGAAGAAAACGCCCCTATGATAGCAACCCCAGTGTCTCACTTGAATGAACTCGTGAAAGGGAAGTAATGAGATACATTCAATCGCATTACATAAGATGGTGCTTAATTAATTAGTTTCGTTAAAGCATTAAGGTATTGGTTTTTATAATAACTATTATCAAAACTCAATCAATTATATGGTTATATATGTAGATAAAATCATTGTATCATTTTATGTTAATGATAAATGCTGTTCTGAATGTGAATTAGATGACATAAGATATTGTCCAAGTGTAAGAGATGCAGAAACCATCATTGTTTCAAAAGTAGAAACAAAAACATAGAATACAATAAGTTATGTAGGAGATGTTTAGACAGTATGAATAAAGACAAAAGGACATATTGTAAAATATAACCTTTAACTATATATTTAAACGCACTTCTTTATCAAACCTTTAAAAAGTTTTAAACCGAAAACTTTTATATACTATGTCAGATATAGATGATGAGGTTAAGGAGACAAAGGCAACAAAGTTTCAGAGGATATTAGATAAGTTAGAACTAATTGAAAAGGCAGTAAATAAGCTTAACGAAGAGAAACCTAAACCGGTTAAAAAACTAATGGATAAAGATAGTGATGCTTACAAGAATAAGAGAAGCGTATATGTGAATAAACTGAATAACAAGGATATTAAATTTCCAAAGAAGGAGACATTAGAATATTATGAGATCAAGTTTGACGACCAAGAGAGAGCATATTAAATTATTCTGTATTTTACCAAAACCATTTAAAGAAATGTTATGTATAATAGTTATATAATATGTTCAGTTTTGATGAACAGGAGGAAATCATTAGTAGGTTCTTAGATGTAATTGAAATGAAAACCATTATTACAGATAAGGTGAGTATGTGTAAAAAGTGTAAATTCAACCAACAGAATATGTCTTTATATAAATTAAATATACTTGACAATATTGTTAGAAATATTTATAAATATAATTATGAAGAATAGTATGAACCGGTTTGAAAATGTGATTGAAGCAGTTGAAAACAAACCCAATATAGAAGAATATGAACCAACCAAATTAAACACTCAAATATATTATTATGTTAAATTAAATCCGTTTCCTACATACGAGAAGACATTGCGAGCGTTGAAAAAGTTATTGAAAGACGAAGACAAATTTTATAGGAATGAATTCTATAATGATATTAAAATATTATACGATACTTCATTTAAATTTGATGAAAAAATTGAAAGATTTTACAGCAAACAACGAAACAGAATGATTTATGAATATGACAAAACTGTAGATAAACAGAATAATACAAAGATTAAATTTGTTAATCATCTTGGAAGAGAAATGAATAAAGTTGAAACTGCAATGTATTGGATTATGAGCTACATATACAACAATGAAGCATTAGGCAAATTAAAATACAAATTGTATTCAAATGGAACCAATGTATGGATTAATAAACGAATAGCGGAAGCACATTTTGAAGATGATTATTCATTTGAAAGATTTCTGGATGCCAGATATCCTTATTTACCCACAGTAGAATATAAGAAACAAACACCAACAAGAAATGACACAGACTACCTCAAAAATATTGATGACTTCTTAACATACTATACTAACAATTAATTTTGTTAATATATTATTCTATGTAATCGCCGTTCCGGAGACAGGGTTATAATCTTTTGGTTTTTTTCTATTAGGGTCTTACCCCNNGAAAGGGAGCAACCACGAAGCTATGTTGCACCACATGTGCCAGAGCAAGCAGCACGAGCAGTGCTGTCGAACGGCGAGTATTTGGGTGCACCATGGCGCAGGTGTTTAGGGTTTAGGGTTAAGGGTTTGGGTTTTGTTTCAGCTTCTGCTTTAACATGAATGGGAGCCACAACTGCGTCTGTCAAAGGGCCAATACAACTCCTGAAAGGCTGCAGCCGGAACTGCACGGTGTAAGCAATGCTGTCGCCGTCAAATCACAAACATGTCAGGCGCACCGTCTCATAGACGAACTCGCCGTTGTTGTCGTTTCCGAGTTCAGGGTTAAGGTCTTTGGGTTTTTTTCTATTAAGGTCTTACCCCACACCTCATATTAGGATATTGGTTATAGACGCTACGGCAGTAGCCTCGCGAGGCTTTCACGACTGGATTAGGTTAAGTATTGTTTAGGTGCTTTGGGTTTTGGGTTGTGTTCTGGATGATTGTATTGGGTTTGGTAGGTTGCTTTATTTCGGGATTGTTGTATTGATTGTTGGGAGGTGCTTTGTGTTTTGAGAGATTTAAGGGTTGAAGTGTTAGGCGGGTTGAGAAATGGGGTGAAAGTATAGGGGGGAGTATAGTATAGGATGTGAGGTGTGGGGTTAGCATCTGCTTGCTCTTTTGGGGGGGTTTAGGGTTTAAGGTTTGGGGTCTGGGGTGTTAAGGTTTAGGGTTATGGGTTTGGGGGTTGGGGTTTTAAGGTTTGGGGTAGGTTCGAGGTTAAGGGTTTCTAGGGGTTTAGGGCTTAGGGTTTAGGGCTTGGAGTTTAGGGCTTCAGGTAGAGGAGCAAATGTGTAAGAACGTCAGGCCCATTGGAGGGAAGCGAAGCGGGGCCTCAAGCCAAAGCGAACTCACCTGCAGCTTTCTCAAGAGTCACCGCACCGCCCTTTTTGCCGCTTGGCCGCTTTGCAACCTCTGCCGCAGCCGGCGCAGGGTCTCCCGACCTGAGACCCATGGGACGGACAGCCAGGAAGCAGTGAAAGCAAACTTCTTCAAAGTCAGCTAGTACGGCACCGATATACTGCACGATAGGTGCTCATCGAGCCTGCACCATATTATGCTTCTTCAACTTGACAGGGTCCGGGATATCAGACCCTAAACCCTACACCCTACACCCCCCCCCCGCCAGGCACCTCTCGCCGCTGGGCCGCTTAGTGGCCTCCGCCACCGAGGTCGGCGAGGTGGGCCTTTCGGTGTGCCCAGAGCGAGTAGCGGGTCCGATGTCACGGCTTTGCTGGGTGTCGAGGCGTTGGGAACTGGGCTTCCATTCCAGCGATCTGACGTTGAGGACTTGAGGATCGAGGGTGTGGATGTTTAGGGCGGTTCCGTCGGGCCAAGAGAGCAGGTTTTTCGGCTTGGTTCGACACAAGACGCTGTCGGGCGGAGGGTTGAGAGCTCGTAGAAACCCTAAACCTTTAACCCCAAATTGATCACACGGAGAGCTCGAGGCTTGACAGCCGGAAATACCTCGCAAGGTGTCAAAAGGAACAACTGCCCTAGATACCAAGACTGGGCACACGTCTAAAACCTTAAACCATAAACTCTACGACTAAGCCCTAAACCCCGAACCCTAAACCCTAAACCCCTAAACCCAAAACCCTGGCCCAAACCCTACCCAAACTGCTGCAAGGATGCTCGGCTGCAGGAGCCGTCGCCGTGGGCGCAGGAGCCGTCGCCGCGGGCGCAGCAGCCGCCTTCCCAGAGACTCCAATATCCCTTCATTAAGGAATAAATCTTAAATTATAGTAGGATCCCTAATATGATGTAAGGTATATTATATTCCTTAAATTATATTCCTTAATTGAGGGATATTGGAGTTTCTGGGTTCGCTCTTCGTCTTGGTCTTCTTCTGACGCTCACAGGAGCACCATCTTTAGAGTTTGGGGTTTGGGGGTTTTGGGTTTAGGGGTTTAGGGTGTGGGGGTTAAGGGTGTGGGGGTTTAGGGGTTAGGGTTTAGAGGTTAAGGGTGTGGGGGTTTAGGGGTTTAGGGTTTAGAGGTTAAGGGTGCGGGGGTTTAGGTACCGGAACCATGGCTGACGAAATGTCATGTCTTGCAGTTCGGCGTAAGTACAGAGTAGCTCCCTTACCAGGACATGGCATCCTCTTAGGGTTTAGGGCTTTCCTGGCACAAACTTGTCTCTACACCTCCGAAGCCACCCCGGTAATTCAAGACACAACAAGACAAACCACCCTCTGCCTCTGAAAGAAGGATATCCTCTTAGACTCCGAATTCCTGGACACTAGGAACCGCGAAATCCTCAAGCCCAAAAAGAACAGACTGAGCACCCTAAAAGCCTCTAAACTCCAAATCCTCAAAGCCCGTAGACCTTGAGAAAAATATCCTGAACCCGAAACCCCAAACCCGAAGCAAGGCCCTCAGCCTAACAAAAAGTCCTCAAACCCGGAAACCTGAAAAGATAGCTGCAAACCCTACAGCACCTACAGTAGGACTTTGCAGCATCTTGGCACAGGAAGAGTATAGGTCGTTAATTCAAGCCCGGAAAGTACACCTGGACCCGGAATAACCTACCTGTTGAAGAACTTCTATGGGAGTTTCCGAAAACTCGAGTACCTTATTTTGGGGTCCTTGTAAGAAGGATCCAACTATTTGGGGTACTATATTAGGGTCCCCCATTTTCGAATACCTGCATATAAAGGAAATCATTTGGGCCCCGAACTCAGGTCCTGGCCTCTGCTGCAGCCGTCGCCGGCTCTTCCGAAGCGGGTTGCTCCTTGGAGGCCTTTGATCTGGAACCCACTTTGTGGGAGGCATGCGAAAAGGGGTTTCGGGTTTAGGGTTTGGGGTTAAGGGCAGATCCCGATGCCATCGAAGTATCGATTTCGGGCCTACACCCAAAACTCTCAAAACCTCGAGCCCCAAACCCTGTACAGGTGCACACCCTCGGTTTCGGGCTTAGGGTACCCTAAAACCATAAAGCTGCAACCCTAACCCGGCCTTCTTTGGCTCTGCCGGCAGCTCAGCTGCGGGCATGGGGAGCTCCTGCTGGGTTTCTCTGGAGGAAGGTTTGTGGTTTTGTGTACAGGTTTTAGAACTCAGCCTGCTTCACGTCCTTGCTTTTTGCAGGTCTAGGGCTCTTTTTGATCTGCCTTAGACGGTCGAGGGTTTAGGGTGAACCCTAAACCCTAAACCAACAAAACCCTAAACCCCAAACCCTAAACCCTAAACCCTAAACTTTTCCGGTTCGGGGTTTGGGAGAGAAGCCTGAAGGGCTGAAGCCTGTTAGGAGCTTCTCGGCGTCCAGGCTTGAAGGCGTAGCTTGGACCAGGGCTTGTGGGACCAGGGCTGAGTAGAAGCTAATGTAGGGGCCTTGATAATTAGAACACAGGGTTTTGGGCTCCTTTATAGTATTAGTATAATAAGGAACCCTAACAGTAAGATTGGTCATTTTTTAGGCTTCAAAAGTACAAATGTTATGAAGAAGTTTGGATTCGGACCCTGCATCGCAGGGCTCGGAAGCGTGTCTCATCCCGGCGGATCGAAGTTTGAAATCGGGTTTAGAATCCAGTGGAGTGTATTGTTTAGGGTTTAGGGTTTAGGGTTTGTAGCCTGCAGGGCGTCCACCTTGCTTAGGGGTCGTTCTAAGTAAGGGGCCTCCTATTTGAGGTCTCTGTTTTTCAGGCGCGCGACGGATCGAGGCTTCAATGCTTCTGAAGCCTGGGCCCTGCCGGCTCCTGATACCCTCAGCCCTGCCATCACACCCTAAACCGCAACCCTAAACCCCAAACCCTACATCCTAAATCCTAAGCCTATCCTAAACCCTAAATCCTAAATCCTAAACCTATCCTAAACC
>CAJNDV010026335.1:93943-142262 GCA_905221635.1 Symbiodinium sp. CCMP2456 | reverse complement strand
TACTGGTACTCTACTACTGCTCCTGCTGCTGGCTGCTGCTACCACTACTAGGACTATTCTTATTATGATTATTATTACTATTGCTACTACTACTACTACTACTACTACTACTACTACTAGCACCACCACCCCAACTCTGACTACTGTTTCTGCCTGGCCTACTCCGTACTGCCTCATCATCCTCATCATGGTCATGGATCTTGCACGCACACAAGACGCAATGCGGGACAGGATGACGCGAAAAGTGTACAAGCTCCAACGCCTAAAAGCCGAAACGAAAACACGTCTTCTAGACCTAATTAGTGTGTGGCAGCTAGCACTCCAATCGACAAAGACGAGTGCCTTTTCTTCTCACAGACATCCAGCAAGTACTGCTTGGCGTTCGTAAGGGTCATGCCCTTGATGGCCTGTCAGTTTCTGTCAAGGCAGGGAGAAAAAGCGATAGCGACAACGAGAGATAGAGAGAGAGAGAGTGCAAACGAAGACTGGTCCTGGAGACAGCACGGGAAGTGAGAAGTGGCACCCGCCATACGCAGAACCATGGGTTTGCCTGTTCAACAGCGGCAAAGACCCCTGCCTGCGCGGTTTCATAGGTGTTCTTGTAGTGCCTTGCAATCCGACATATTGCTACAGTGGGATGCTGGGCAGTTACCGCTGCAGCACGGTGCACGGTGGAGCGGAGCTGTGTTCGGCCAAGTGTCACCCTGAGGTCAACGCCCTGCGCCTTGCATGCCTGACGGGGATGCAAGAAGAGATAGAGCAGCAAGGTGTAGAAGCTAGGAATTCTTGAAATTGGAAACAAAATTGAAAGAAACCTAAAAACCGCCTATGAGACATGCGGGATCTACGCGGCCTTGCTCGGGTTCTTCGACTCCCGGGAATACTTGATGGTCATGGCTGGTCCTCCGCTCGACCTCTGCGAAAGGAGGTTTTTGCCACGTGATTACAGGATGTGCGGAACAGTGATGGGTACGGCTTACTCGGATCCCACGTGAAAGGGGCCACAGACACAAAGCTCGGCAACGATTGCACGATGACTCTGTGATGCTATGCTCAGCCTCCCTTCGAGATTCGAGATTCAGAGAGGAACACTTGCTGTATGGTAAGCGATTGGGAGAAACCGAAAGTTCAGGACCCTGGTCGCAACCTCTGGCCACGTCCAAAAATTCCCCGGCCAGGAAGAGACAGGCGGCCCAGAACGCAAGTCGGCGGCGCGGTGTCTTCGGGACCCTTCCGTGAGCCAGAAGCCATCGAGCCGAAATGGCCGGTCGGTCGGGCATGTTGGGAAGTCCGTAGGCAGGCGGCTAGGGAGGCTGCGAGTTACTCGACCCTCGAAACACAGAATGCCAAGACCATGACGAGATTTCCCAACAACTGCCCAGGCGTGTGTCCTCTGCAAGAAAGCCATAGTGAACCAGCAGGTTGGTGTCGTTCTTGCCTGCAGCAGAGGTGGCGGTCTTCCTCAACGTGTGCGCCGCTGGCCACACATCCGCCACACCTCCGCCATAGCTGTCGAGGATCTCTTCACCAGCTGCGTAGTCCTTGCCTGGCTCACTGGCGACAGCTTGGAATTGATTGATTTTCATGGACCTGCCCGAAGCAAACACAGATTATCCTGAAGACTGATAATGCACTGCCCGGAGCCTTAGCGTATTGAGCCTTCTCTGCTGCAAGTCCTAAACTCTACGAGTCCATTCAAGTCTGGCGCCACACTTGTCTCAGTGTGTAAGCAAGCAGATCTGTGTTGGATGATAAGTTCAATGACTTCGTCGTGGCAGAGAATTACATTCTTCGCCGCGAGGCTATACGACCGTACTATGGCAAATCACTTCAGATAACAAGATGCCAACAGAAGGCCTGCAATGTAGACGATGCTCTTCCTGGTGCATGCTAGGTTTGTCTGAAATCTGAAAAGTTGCCACACGTCACCCGCGCAGACACATGAACACACAGACTGGGACAAAGAGACACACGGTAACAAAACACCCGCCACATAAAACTCAGCTTCGCTCTTCCCTCCAAGCAGCAGCATGAAGATCCTTCGTTTCAACAAACCAACTACAAACCCTTGCACTACGACGACCCTCAACTTCGAAAGCCTTTGTGGTGAGAGTTCAAAAATTGAGATTCGAGGTTACGCCGCTTGCACAGAGAGGCTCAAGCTGACAATTAGTTCATGCGATGGCTGCCTAAGCCTCACACTCCGACCAGATATCTCCTGGCTTGTTTCGCCATATCGCCCTTTCTGCTTCATGAGTCAACAACTTGGCTACTGTTCGATAAAGACTGACAACATCTGGACGTCCTGCACGGAGCTGAGACCTCGGCCCAGCCATGCGGAAGTAGTTCTGTGCTCCGGAGTCGAAATTCAACAAATCCACCTGAACGGTCTCCGCTTGCGACAACGACGTCCAGGATGCAGGGACAGAGACCCAGTAGGTAGCAAAACACAGCGGGACTACGATACCTTGATACCACGGAGAGGTGAATCGCAGTCCCAGTGGCAGCACAGTAACCCATAACCAAGGCACCCCGGGGATCAGTGCTCGAAAAGCCTTTGGCGATGCGCCGACCTGGAGAATCGGGAATGTGAGTTTGGCTCAGGGTTTCAAGCATTTGGGTGATGCTTCAAGCAGTGTTGAGGCTCCGCACCACGGCCACCGCCCGGCTCCAGTAGTGACTCGCAGCCCACCGAAGCTCCTCGCCTAGGTTTAGGGTAAAACGAGCTGAAGCGATCCAACATAGTCTAAGTCAGCGAACGTCGTGCATAACGTCGTGCAGTCTTTGGCATGCACCTGCCAACATGACACATTCTGAAAGGACATACACTTTGGTGGCCCAGGCCCCTTCAAGGCGATCAATTAGCTGATGGACTTTTGCGATGTTCGACCTATGGACAAGAAAGCTACCTGCTTGCGATTGCGCCCCAAAGTCCTGGGCGTCCTCAGCCTGAGCCCCTGGCAGACGAATTGCTCGGCGAAGCGTTCGCACAGGGCCGACAGCTGCCTCGATGGAAATCGTCTGCAAGCCCTCGAGCTGAGATTACGTTTACTGCGCTGCTCAAACATATCCTGCAAGGAAGACATAACTGGCTGATTTCGTTTTAGGTGGCCTCAAGCAAGCTGGAACAAAACGGACTGAAGCCAGCTGGAACATCACCATCCACAACCTGAAACCTAGCAAATTCAGCTCCCCCAGCAGGGCTGCTACTCCAAGTTTTACCAAATGGATGTTTCGACCAAAGAACCATCCCTCCTCGGACCAAGCAAATCCGAACTCAAGTTCGCGTTGGCCGCTCATCCCACAGTAGACACCCACACACACACACACAGACACACACACACACACACTCCAGTCCCTGTGTCACGAAACCAGATTCAAACACTTTCAACTTCATTTTAATAGAAATAGCAACCGTACCAATGCTGGAAGGCGGTGGCCTCCGCAGGGTCCGCACTTCCGGGTGCGCAGGTGTCCCGCGCAGGGCGTGGATCTGATGGTCATAGTGGGCTGGGATGCTTGCAGCACCAGATAAATCACTATCCAAAAAACACATATATATATATATGTATATATATATATATGTATGTATATCTGTATATGTGTGTGTATGTATATCTGTATATGTATGTGTATGTATATCTGTATATGTATGTGTATGTATATCTGTATATGTATGTGTATGTATATACAAATACATATATATATATATATGTATATCTATATATATGTACATGTATATGTGTATATATATATATATACACATATGTATGTACATACATATATACATGTTTATATGTATGTATACATATATATATATATATGTAAATATGTATGTTATCTTATGTTATGTTATCTTATCTTATCTTCGGTGTGTGTGTGTGTGCATATACATATGTATGTATGTGTATGTATATATGTGCATGGTAAGCCGCCTTTTCAAATGAACCTATGAAAAACTATAACATATATACGTACACATGTGCAGAATATCATGCAGACTGTATGAGAATATACCCATGTATATATATATATATATATATATGTATATACACACATATACATGTATGTGTTGTATGTATGGGTAACACTGCATATTGTGCACATAGACATACATACATGCATACATACATCCATCCATACATACATGCATACATACACGCGCACATACATACGTACTTGCGTACGTGCGCACGTGCATACATAAGCACAAACGTATATACAGACAGTGCATATATATATATATATACATACATACATACATACATACATACATACATAAATACATACATACATACATGCATGCATACATACATACATACATACATACATACATACGTACAAAGATGTATATAGGTAAATGTCAAAGGGTTGTGCTCACACTGTGAGTCTGAGCGCAGGGTTGGACACGTACGCAAAGGCATGTGCATTCATTCGTGGATCTAAATGGGAAGCAAGAACCGGCCACTACTGCAGTACGACAATCTGGCGTGCTTGCCGCAGTCACTTTCGCTGTGCCAGTCAGTGCATCTCACGCATGAAATCACTCGCACAGGTTTACGTGCTTTACATTGCTTTACATCACCACCCGTGAATCTTCAATGTGCTCTTCCAAGGCGTGCGCCTCATTCGGCTTCCAGGTCAGTGGTGTGGAGGCCTCTTCGAGAGGAAGAGTTCGCAGGTAGCGGTACCTGCAGAAAGGGTAAGCGATTGATTGACTCCAACACATTATTCTAACACCACCTACATGCGTAGGAAAACAGATTCTGCGTGAACTAATGAGCTTCTTTGGGGGCCCGCTCTTGCAGTTTGGGTCTGCGCCAGGCTTCTTCAGGCCCAGCCAGTTGGATGCTTCGTTTGACGAGCTCGCAAGTGTGGCAGAAATTGCACATCGGGTGCTTTCCTTGACGATAGACATGTAGCAGTGGCCGCGGCTCTAAGACTTGCGAAGTTGGGATAAAGATCTTCTGCAAGACTACCAGGGCGGTTCAAGGCTCAGAGAAGCATCTATGATCTGAGTTTGAAGATGAGTTTCTGCCCGAAGGCTTCCTCAGAAGCAACTGTACTAGCATCCGCAGAAGTTCAGATATCTAACGCCTATCTATGCTTTTCTGACAGCAGATGGAATGAGAATTGACGAATCAAAAGAGAGAAACCTGCGACCCCCTAAAGGCCCCAAACCCCAAACAAAGGCTCCCAGAAGTCTTGCGAAAAGTACTCTGGCCACTTCCCGAATGGGGGAACCACTCCGAGTAGACCCCGAATTTCCGCAGGGCCGCCAGAAACAGAATTATCTCGTCGTCCTGACACATTTCAGGATGTCCAGGCAGAGCCGTCATGAAACGTTGAGTCAGCCGTGCCACACAAGTCGGTTGCAGGAGTGTTGCAGTCTCCTCTGAGAGACCTTTGCGGCTGGCTTTGAACAGGGGCACCTGTCAATGCGCAAACCAGCATGCAAAATCCTGGGCGACACCTAGCATAGCAAGAACCCAACAATGTCTAACATCTAGATAAGCATGGAAAGATCTCAATCTAAGCCTCTTTGGATGTTGCAGAGTTCAACTAGCATCAGCTCTTCTGGCTAACGGTCTCTGTCATGGTAAAATGCGTGCGACAGGCAGCCCGGAGATGAGCATAAGAAGCTAACCTCGCATGGGGTTCTTGGGGCTGTGGGGACACAAGGCAACACCGGGAGGGCAGCGAGAGGCCGGCACCGCACTAAGAAGGGAGGTCATGCACTCACCAGGCACCCGACGGCTGGGCAAATCCTCTCTCAACATGGTCAACACAGAAAAGCACCTGAACACAAACGGTCGTCGCTGCGGAGCCTGACAAGGTGGGGGACATGCCAAGGTTAGCTACATGTGTGCCTTGGCCGATATTATGGAGGCCGCCCGAGTGGCCGAGGCCAGACAGCAAACCACTTGCCTCCCGCCAAGGAAGCTTGCGTCGCAGCATAGACTTGAGGGGCACCTGCAGGTCATGTCGATTACATGCGGACATGTGTTTTTCTCATTCTGTGGATTTCTCCCCTTATGCGACGGGCTGTTCCTTCTGCTGCCGGTTTCTCCCCCTATGCGGACCTGGCTTTTTGCATGCTCATCTGGCCTTTCCTGATGTGAACCTGGCTGTTTCTTATGCTCCCCCCTCCCCCCTCCCCACCGCCCCTCCCTTCACCCCACCCCCAACCCACCCAAATCTGACTGGTGACAACTTACACACTCCCCCCACGCAAAGCCCCTCACCGCCCTGCCCCGACAATCCCACACCCCTTCCTCTCCCGTTCCCTACCCCCGCTGTTTGGGTTGTTGGCGCATCGCTGCAGCAGGCACTTAGTTTGTCTGCCGAGGGTCGCTTCAGCTTGATCGGCAACAAGTCAAGCTAGTTGGAAGTCCCGTTTATGCGGTCCTCTTGTGCAGCAAGCTACTGGGATAGGATCTTCTTTTGCTATTGGGGAAGAAAGGGGGATAGGTGAGGGTGAAAAGATGTGGGAGAGGGCGAAGCGGGGGAGGGAGAGGGCGGGCGGAGGGAAGGGGAGGGAAGCATAAGGAAAAGCTAGGATCACATAAGAAAAAGCTAGGCGCGATACGGAAAAGCCAGGTGTGCATAAGCAAGGGAACCCAGGAGAATTGAAAAAAAACATTCGCATAACGCCTGAAACCATGGCCCCGGCATGGCGGAGGGAGCACGAACACCGAGAGCGTAAGAAACCCTCAGGATATAAATGAATACCCAGCCCCTTGTCATCAATGCCTGGTTCGAGGCCCCCGAGCTTCACGATTGAAGGCGTTGAGACAGAAGTCCACGACCATTCAAACAAGAACAGTGGGCTTGGGAAAGCCTGCTGCAAGTCGAGTCAAGCTTCCCGGCAGCCCACTTCCCCAAAACCTCCATGGCCCGTTACCAGCCTGGAAAAGCACCTCGTGTCGCTTCCTGAGCTGTGGCTTGGGGAGAGGAGCAACAGATACCCACCTCACTGTCTGCCGACACACTGTATGCCCAAGCATGCAAGGTAGCCTTGACGTACCTCAAACATATGCAGCATGTCGCAGTCCACACAAGAAGCCTCCGAAGCAGCCGCACCTTGTCTGTCCAAGGGGCAAGCTCCCAGCCGTGACGACACTCCGCCCGCGGGCTGTCGCGATGAGGCGCAGCCGAGGATCGATGAAGCCACGGGCACCGAAGAGTCCTAGCATGGCTTCGGGCTTGGCGATGTCTACCTGCGAAGCCATCGGCTGCTTAATCGTCTGGCTGAAAGCCGGCCACCAACCCCTCCACACACAAGTCTGCCTCGCAACAAGGTAAAGATGTCGTAGTTGTCTTCTGCCACCCACGACCTGCAGATGGACACTCATCGAAAAACGCTGTCGGCGGACGACCGACTGACCGGCAAAGCACACCTCTAGATCCCAACCACATCCAACCACAAAACCATCCTCCAACCCAATAAGATATCATATACTATTCGCAAGAAGGCAAACAGAGTCTCGAGATGTTGATTCAGGGCTGGAGCTGGGGTGGAACGAAGGCAACTCAACTGACCAATGCACCTAGTTTTCCCATGTTTGTCGTGTCAACTTCATTCAGTCGGTCCACGTGAAGCATGAGACGTATTGCCTATTGGCACCAGATTGCACCAGAATTACACTCGCACTGTAGACAGGAATTCGCTGCACGCAATCTAAAGTACGCCGATTCCTGCACTATCCAGCTTTAAAGGAAAACTACTGCACACACTTGAAAAGGACTGACAGCAAAGCCGCCTCGCCTACGAATGCGGACGTACGAGTTGCACCCAGGGATCTGAGTGCCCAGCGGCATGACAGACACGTCAGTGTCATTGCGCAGCAGAAGCTGCAGAAGCAGCGGCAGCAGAGTTAGGGCTAGGATGCGTGGACATGCAGAGAGAAATTCAAGGCTGATATAGGCTGATACATTGATTACTTAGACCATTGCACACAAAAATCATCAAATCTAGGCTGGGTCGGAGCAATTCAAAGCGATCTGGGCGGCATGTCGACAGCGCCTATGACAATGTGTCCTGTCTCTGTTTGAGCAGCTTTCTGATCAAGCATTGCGACTTAATGTGAGATTGTCGAGGAAGGCTTGCACTGCTGCAAACTATTCAAGACGGCCATTCTGCAAAACGCTCATCCAACATATCGGGCGCATGTTTAAGACTTCTTGTGCAGAACTGTAGCGAAGACTCGCATCTAGTCCGTCAAGCTGCACTAGAAGTCATCCGTCTCGTCACTAGTGGCCGCGGACATCTGTCTTCACCGCGTAACACTTCGCAACAAGCAAATGAAAGGTTGCAAGCCGGGTTAGCCCTCGACTGCCGATTTTCGAAAAGTATTGCCCTGTGGGCCTTCGGTTCTGAAAAACCCATCATCTGTGCAAGAGCCGTTCGGATAGCGAAGCCCACCTTCAACCTTGTCCGCGCAAGATGCCGAGGTCTTGATATTGGACGAGCTGTGAAACGGTTCGCTGCTTTAGCATGCAAACGGCTGGTACTTGTACAGCAGGAGACCGGACTTGTGCCGGCTTATTAGTTATGTTCGGACCTACAATCGGAAGCAGGCCGTCGCTCACTCAGGCACTGTCACCGTGCCGGCCGTGGTGGGCAGCGGGTAGGCGGTGGCGCCGCGGTGGTCGCTGAGGGCGCTGCCCCTGCAGAGGGAGAAACTGGAAAGCGCAGGGAGTATGCAATACACAACTGCGACGAGGGCCCATCTGCGAGATCACTTTTGAGCAGATGTTGTGGGCTCGTGTTGGTTGGAGTCTCGTTGAATATGGGTTTTTCAGTTATCGGTGAGGGAGGGCTTCTCTCAAAGATTTTCCCGCCAATGCACGTTCGAAATTCAACCTGTCTGCTGGGCTTCGAACATCAGCTTGCTTGCTATAGTTGCTTGAATCACGGTTTTGCTTTGTAGCCCAGGCTTGCATTCCAGTAACTTACAATAACTTCATGTTTTTGGTGCGCTCTGCGCTCATGCTTTGTACCTCTCCGCAAGCTTGTGAGCTGTTTCCGGCGTATTTTTGCCGCCGTGTCGACTGGGTTTTGTCACCCTCTTTCTGATGTCGTCGCTGCGTGATGGGCTTGCGGTCCAGGAGCCCAGGACTGCAATCTTTGCGGCCCAGCTCAGCGATATGCCAAGCCAAAATCATTGCTGGTTTCTCTCGTGCTACTTTCTGGGTAGGTTTTTGTTAACTCTGTGATGGATGACTCCATTTGCAGATCCCGCCTTGCACTGCACTTTGCTTCGCAAAGTGTCCAAGGTCGGTGTAACCGGGCGGCAAAAGCATACAATGCCAAAACCAAAAATGCTGCACTCAAAAGGAGCAAATATTTGGCAGACACAACACAACGCAAACTTTGACTTGGCACCAGTCACTGCGACGAGCGACAGATGGGACGAACGATGGAAGAACAAAAGAGCAGGACATGAGATGACGATTGAGTTTGGTGCGTAAGCATGCCAGACACCAGGAATGGCATACTAAAACCGATGATCCGGTAGGTTTCTGCCCCGGTGTGCCAGACTCAATGCATGGCACACCAAATCAGAACACAGGAGTAAAGTGCATCCCCCAGCTGCCCTCGCTGGGACTCAGGGCGGACGCAGCAGGCACGTTTGCCTGCAGTGCGGAGGAAAACCTCGTTGGACCGAGCCCCTCAGCACTCCCTTTGTCCCCCTGCACTGAGATGAAAGCTGCGGAAACTGCTACGCCTTACAGTCGCCATGTCCTGGCGTTTACACACACGCACAGGCCCTGGGAGAACCAGGGCTATCTCAGATGCAAAGAGGCGGGTGCAAGGCAATGCGGTGTGCTCGTTTCCGCGCAAGGAAACGAAATAGGTGCAAACAATGGGCCGGCGCCAAAAGGCCAGTGCCCAGGTGTAGTGGGCAGGTGCCAGGAGGCCAGTGCCCGGTGTGAAAAATAAAGGGACCCTAAAGCCCTAAACCAGCGAAAAGGACAAGACCAAGGCGAAAAACAGCACTCGTGCAGTTGTCCTGCGCCGAACAAATGCTTGCGACAGAGGAAGAGATCTTAGAACATTCTCGAGACAACAAACACGAGGCAACGATCAGACACACAACGTTCACGGACAGCTCCCGCACTTGCACTGGCCCTGCACTCACAGCTGCACATGTTTGCACAGTCACTGGTAAACCTTGGCTACCTGAAACCTTGTGTTACTTTGCCTTGGCCCTCATCCCAACCCTCTGAACATTCACGGAACTACATTCTGATGTTTGTAAGTCATCTACCTGCGTTGTGAGCACTGATGATCACTGTGAAGCCCACTGCGGGCAAAGGTCATCCTACTGCAATCATTCCGATGGATGACAGATTGGCAGCGTTGGCGTTATCATCCGCTCTCGCGGGCTTGGGCATTCGCCCACTGTGATCTGGCCCCATGTCGGGTTTTCCACTGCGACGAGCGACAGATGGGACGAACGATGGAAGAACAAAAGAGCAGGACATGAGATGACGATTGAGTTTGGTGCGTAAGCATGCCAGACACCAGGAATGGCATACTAAAACCGATGATCCGGTAGGTTTCTGCCCCGGTGTGCCAGACTCAATGAATGGCACACCAAAGCTGCAGAAATTGCTATGCCTTACAGTCGCCATGTCCAGGCGTTTACACACACACACACACACATGTTGCACGTGGCGGAGTCTACCTCGAAACCAATGGGCAACCCACCCTCGACAAGAGAGACTCTTGCGGAGCAAAGCAGCAGCAGCGCCAAAAGACCGAAGTAACGGAGCCAGACAATGCAGGCTTTCGAGCCGTGAAGTAAATTCGTGGGGAAAGCGATTTACGCTTCAGAGGGCAAAGCTCGAGATCCTGTCCACAGAACAAAGAAGCCGCGAGTGCAAACCCCAGCTCTCGGCTCCAGTGCTGGTGTTCTGGTCCAGGCCTTGATACCGTTCGACTTTCCCAATGCTCACTGGCATGGCCCGGGCACCCAAGCCATCGTCCTGCGAGATATAGTTTACAGTAGAAGCCCAAAAGTTGGAAACCCAATAGCCTCAATACTTAAGAGTAATGTATAGGTAATCCCAGCACCAATCGTCCTTAATCCGGTTTCCAACTTTTTGGCGTTTACTATAGGAGGATTTAGGGGCGCCAGTTGGGTCGGCTATGACTTTCCAGATCTCAGGGTGGTCCCAGCATGTTGCCGACCAGCTTGCCGTCACAACATCCGCATGGACGACCACCGAAATGCTGGTGCAAAAGGGACCCGGCACGCTCCCATCCCAGCAACAGAACCTCCCCGTTGCCTGAATTCGTGCAGGTCCTCCGTGTGCTGGTCTCGGTCCAAGGCTGCCTCAAGCCTGAAGGCGACTTTGGTGATTGCTAGTTTGGCTCCGTGCAGTGTTCGGGTCTTGGGCGGAGCGAAAAATTCTTGCATCATGGATTGAAGCAGCTGGAAGCTTTGGACGAGAGAAATCTCTAAATCTTGTTCACTTACGAGACATGGAACATGGAAGGTCAACCATGTGATGGGTCCTGGTGGGCGGCATTCTCCTGGGCACGATGCACTCAAGAGCGGTTTGTAAGTTGTGCTTGTTGATTCGTGCTGGGTGGTGCTGTGTGCATGTTGGATGTGGAGACAGGTGTATTTGGAAAGCACCACATAGAATTTCAAGTCTGAATGTTCACACCATAGAATCTCTTGTTAGCAGGAATACTTGGTCATTCCTACCACCATTCGTTGGCAGGTGAGAAAGCCAACCCCGGATATCAGCAATAGTTCAGGGCTAGGGCTGCATGCCGCATGTCGTTACCAACATCTAAAGCCCGTTCGCCGAGAAACAGCAGCCACTTCGAGTCTCGGGGCGGTGCCATGGCCCTGCAAAACAACAAGCAGAGCTTCGCAATGCTGAACTTCTTGTGCAAGACGTGTGCGCAAGCACATCAGCAAATCTCACAAACAACGCAGGATGCAATCTAGCATGCAATAAAACGCACTATCGATCTGCATGCTCTCTCTGTTTCGCGACTGACTGCCTTCCCGCAATGCATAATGCCATGGCCTCCCACGACCACGGCCTGCAGTGGCGAGCATCGAGCCCCTTGCTGGAGCCTCGCCGGCAGCCTTGTGCCGCCCTGGAAGGATTGCAGCTTGCCATTCATCCCATGGCCCAGGCATTGCAGGCTTCAACACACCTCCAAAAAACGCCTCAAAACGCCCCAGACTAGGCTAGGCACATTAGGCAGCTTCCTAGACACGAGCTCCTCCCCTCCCCCGGAGGACCGCCGCCTGGCCCGGCTTCCGCCGCTCGGAGCTCTTTAAGCCCGCTGCGCGCACCCGACGAGGTCCTGAAGAGGAGGGCAGGGAAGATGGTTTTTTTCTGCGGTCTGTGCTGAGGCCATCTCGGCCGGAATCCGATCGGCGAATCGGGAGTCCTGGAGCACGTTTCGCGGCGCACTGCCTGGTTGGGATTTGCTCGAGGCGATGGATCGACTCATCTAGCGTTTCTTGCCTTGCTGCTTTTCCCAAGGAGTTGTCCGAGCTCCACGTCCGCGGCCGGGCGTGCCGGAAGCGACCTCGCCATTGAGCCAGTCTATCAAGGTGGAGAGTTCTCAAAGCATGGAGCTCCGGAAGACTGCCCCCCTGTCGATGCTGCACAATGCGCGGCGAGAGAGCTGCTGGCTCCAAAGGAAATCTGGCCCTGGCCCACTCGATCATACTCGATCCTGTTTAATTTCATGGACTTGTCAATGAAAGCCGTTCGACTAGCCTCTGCTGTTTCTGCATATTGTACTCCTCCACCAAGTCATCCGCTTCCATGGATAGCTCCTGGGGTCCGCAGCAGCCCCAGTCTCGTTGACTGCTGATGCATAGAGTTGTGCAAGTGCTCTTACATGAAACTCTCACGACACGCAAACAACCAAAAACCAAAGACTGATGGAACTGAACCTCAAGCCAACCGTGAGCTGCCAGGCCACAGCCTGCAACCCTGCAGGAGTCCTCGAAGGGTGTCTCAAAGAGACCCCGCAGGTGCCATGCCACGGTGAGCAGACCTTTCCATGGGGCGGGAATTACTTTCCCTCTGAGAGGTCTTAGAAACCATATCGCAAATCACTCTCTCGTGACACCCATGTCAGTGCCAGAAACAGGTTTGAGACAGCAATCCGAGCCGCGAACCACAAGTGACAACTGAGCCCATTGTGGCGCCCACGGCCAGGACCTCGCTTACTGCTGCAAGGCGTTGCCCGCAACCCACCACCCAAAGGGACCCGGGGGGATCTGCAGTGAATACAACAGGCTTGGATCCGGGGCCTGCGTGGAGTGAGTCAGTCTGTCAGATCAAATGGCATACGGCTGTGTTGCACTTGTAAATGCGACCAGCAATCATTCTTTGAGTGCTGCATCGCTTTTGGGATTCATAATGAGTTTTCTGCATTGGCTGGGATTCGGCACCTGAACTTGCACAGGACGCGACGCAAGCTGCTGCAAGGTCGCATCAGGTGCTACTGCTCGCTGAATGTAAAGACTATCCTGCCTGAGAGACAAGGTCTGCCGGATTTAAACCATCTGCAGTGCAGCCGGCTCTGCTTCCTACACCGCGACTCATCAGGCACTTGCTTTGTTGCTTCCACTCTGCTTCAGCCAAGCCGCACCCCAAGTTCCGAGCTGACCTAGCTCGCTGCCGAGGCGGTCAGCGAAATCCATGGAAGCATAGCCTCTGGAAAAGGTGCCACGGTAGCACTTCAGTCTAAGCTTTCATCGACGCTGCATTCGTACGCAGTCGGCCGCACCCCTCAGCATGCGCCGCAAAGCTTCTCCCGTACAAAAGCGGAGACGGAGACATCCCTTCGCTGCAGGCCCGGGCACTTCCACAAGCGAGGCACACAAGCTCTGGGCCGCTTTGCGGTGCCTGCAAGGAGACCCTAGTGACCCAGTGAGCGACCGTGATCTTTGTGTGCTCCAAAGATGAAGGGGCAAAGGCCTCCAACTCCAATCGGAAACTTGTCAAAACCTGAACCTGATAAGGTGATCGACAGATATTTCGGCAACAAACCGAAGTCTAGTTATCCCATGGATTTTGCCCACCGTTAGACTTAGACTTTGTTAGGAGGGACTACCCCTGATGCTCTGACGAATCTTGCAGACGAGCACCCCCCGCAATTGACTTGCACCCCTGACTCCCTGCGAGGGTCGGCTGGGCGAACAGAGGGAAAGGGAGGCGCCTGCAGCGAAGCACAGACACCTTGACGCTGCGCAGCGACCTCTGAAGCGCGCCCGAACAGGCCACGCGACTATGCGAATCCGTGCTCTTGGTTTATGCGGTCGGCCCTAGGCCGACACCATTGACTCCTCCACATGCATCCCTAAGGCACGCAGCAAACAGAGAACTTGCGAAGGTTCCGGGGCTAAAGCAGCAAGGCGTCCCGCATCAACCTCGCAGGCCTCACCTGGCGAGCTGCTGGCACCCTGTTGACGAGCTAGTCCGGTCCCGGTGTATGATGCTGAAGCCAAGGTTGCCGGCTTCTGCAAATTCGGGTTTCCATGGGTGTTGACTTGGCCGATTGCGAAACATGCGGCAATGCTGAATTGAAAGTAGAAGCTCAACCTTCCGTGTCATATTATCAAGTTACGCCCAGACCATGATGCCATGCACGAAAGCAGCCGTCTCAGCGAATCAACTTCATTGCCGAAGCACGCAAATCGTGACCCGCGGATTGACATTCTCAACCCACAAGACTGTTGGCGCATGTGCAAGCCTCCAAGCTCTAAGGCATCCGAGAAACCGATACAAGCTGAAAGACGACAGCCTTCTTGACGCGTACATGCGTTCGGAACCGGAGCCCGCTTGAGGCCCCAAAGGAGCAGAAAGACCCTCGGGAAGAGCACGTTCAACCCAAGCACGCCTAGGCGCTTGCCACGGCAGCTGCCGGGCGCTTGTGCTGAAACCTGGGTCGGAAATCAGAGGTTTTGTTTCAAGAAATCACACAAAAGGCTCAAAAAGCCTCATATGAGATTCCATGAGTTCCAGTGCAAGGCGAGCTGAGAGAGCTGGCCGAGGCCTGGACCTGGAGTGTCTGCCAGAATGCAGCTCCAAGGAAGCGATGCATCAGGCTCATGATGGCTCATGGCTCATGGCCGAGAAAGGATCACAGCGAGCCTGAGGTCATTGTGGGGCAAACAGCAGCTTCGGCGTGATAGGCTTACAGCAGAAGGTGTTGAAGCACGACTATGGGAGCTTGAACCGTAACGGGTGTCTTGGCATGTTCGCTTGCTGCCGTCCGGCCCTTGAATCTATATCGCCAGTTCTTCATGTCCTTGAACGTTGCGGGCATCAGCAGCGTGTAAAGCGGCAACAACAGACACACGTGCTCAGTCACTCCTATCCCGAGCAGACAGGCTGAAGGTGAGGCTGCGTCAACGTGCTCCTGACATCCAGACCCCACTGCTAGGCTAGCTGTTGTATCTTCTGCCTTACTCAGAACCCGCAGCTTTCAACAGATATGGAACGAGCATAGCATCCAAGAAGATCTCTCAACGAAAACGCACGCAAAGTTTGGCTTTCATGTCCCGATCAGCCAGAAAGCCATGCTTACTGCGGATGTCAAGATGCAACTATAACTAATAACCCATAGACTACTAGTACTCTGCATAACCACATCCCCTTAACTTTGTATTCCGGACGGGTCTCGGGGGAAGAGCTTTGGTTTACGTTTAAGACTAGAGGATGACTTTAGAATCGAAAACTGTAGAACTGTGATGCTGCTTGCTTGTCCAGGAGAAGGCTGATTCGTAGCCAAAGGCAATCAATTCAACCTCAATCCTCATCACCCGAGTTTGTCAAACCTGCTGTGCTTGGGCTTTGCGATTTCTTTGGTTGCTGATCTTGTCGGCCGCCATTGGAAGTGTTAGCAACTGCTCCATCACTGAGATGATGTAGAGTGTATAAGAGGTACTCTTTGCACGTTTGGCTTTGAGTTGTCTGACTCCCTGAGCTCACACTGTAAGNNGTAAGGCTACTCACCTCCAGCAGGTGGTTCACCTGACTGGGACCCTTACGCTCGACCCGTTTCACGGCAAAGATATTCTGGGACTGCCAAAAACCCTTGGATTGACGTAGACGCTTGAAATCGCTTTCGATTTGCCGGGGCTCAAATCTTAAGCAGTAAGAGGTTGGTAGAAACACCGACACCTTCCAGAAAACTCTGCTTGCTGTGGATACGGGGATGTGGCTTCAACGTGCAGTCTGATAACATCTGCTGCACCCCGGAAGGGGCGATGCTGGACAAGCCTTCAGCACCCCACAACCTTGATGGTGTGACGCCCCATTCGTGATGCTGCATAATGCTAGTGCTCACAACCCAACCCGCACAAGGAGTTATGATGGCTGAGCCCTGAGCCCCAATCAAAATGATGCAAATGAAAACGGGTTCTGCAACTCTTTGGCAAAAGGAAGATTTGTTCGGTACTCGCTCCGTTCAGGTTGTCAGAGGATATATGAGATTTTTCAGCTTGGTATGTCACGCATCCCCGAGCATCGACGCCTGTTCGGGCTGTCTGAATGGTCCTCTTCTCTGGAATGTTCTCTTCTGCAAAAAATCTGACACCGTGAGCTTCAGACAAGGTTTTCGGACATGGCTTCGCACAAAGTTGCCTTCTGGGTTTGATGCTGTAAGCTGAAAAGCCCAGCCTGCACAAGTCCACCCTAAAGAGAGCGCTCGGCATTTAAAGTGCGGGCGCCCCCAAGCATAGCTCTGGGCAGTGTGGATCTTTCTCAATTCCGTGCCCCTGATCTCCATACAGGCCGCCGACTTTGAGAAATCTCCAACATGGGCACGAAGCCACTTTCAAAGGCACTGCAAGTATACAAACGATGTTTTATTTTGCAGCAGAGTTCCGACATCGTCGGCATCACGACTAAGCCACCGACTCGGTCAAAACAGGGACAAGGTACGAAAGCATGTGGAAGAGTTGCTCTCGTGAAGAGAGCCTCCTCTGTGCTTACGCATGCTTTACACACTCGGCTCTTTATTCAACCACGATTTGCTGTCGTGGGAGACCCAGTGGCTTGTAAGCACTTCATCTAATCGCTCGTGCTCCTGATGCCAGAGCTCTGCCCCATTCAAATCTATGTAAGCAAAAGAAGCCCGTCCGGTCGCCAAATGCAACACAAGGGGGCACCGTGCATTGATGCAAAGCAGCCACAGCACAAGCATCGAAGACTTGGCTCTGAGATGAAGTGCAAATACGACTCAGAATCCTGCGTCATGGCAGGAAAGAGAAGGGCAATAGGACAATAGGGAATGAGAGGAACACTTGCAAAAGGCTTCGATGCTGGCTCTGAACCTTTGCCATCGAATTTTTCGGACGCAGCTCTGGCCCGTGCGATCACAAACAGCTCGCAGGGAAAAGCGTCCTCGGTAAGGCTGAGGCAGCCCGAAGTGGACTCGGGACTCAGTCCTCAAAATAACACGCGATGCTGTGGCCTTGACATGTTAAGCTGCGAACACCGGTTCAACCTACTGTTGGCGTCAGAAGCTCAAGGCAGGCTGGACCGACACAATCGTCCATTTCCTTAAAGACTTTCCATCCCTCGTCCCAGCCACTGCACAGTGCCGCACATCGGCGGATGGAGCCTCAAGCTCCGTGCACTCCTTCACTTCACCTTCAGGGGCTGGATTTATTGTCATCTAGAGGCATCATGCAGAGCAGAAGCGAGACTCTTGGCACTGGAGCTGCAAGCATGAGGAGAATGAGAAGAGAGACTTTTTAAGCACTGAGACAGCAACAGTTAGCATCCATGGCCAGCTCTTCACCCATAAACCGGCGAGAGCGACCATCATCCGAACATGAAAAACATAAAGCATCGAGACTCAGCATGAGAACGGAAACTTGGAAGCCATGCACCGGCTGAAGAAGGTAGACTTCTACCCTATGGGGAGGTGAAAGCGAGCATCATGAGCATCAGAAGAGAAATTGTAGAGCTTGAGGCAACGAGAGCGCGCATCATCAGCATCAGAAGGGGTAGCCTTCATGCAATGGACCACCGAGGACCACCCAGAGCTAGCAGCATCAGTCTCAAGCCGGAGGCATTTAAGCTATGGAGCAGCGAGAGGAAGCATCGTGAGCATCAGAAGCGAAACTGTAGAAAATGGGGCAGCGAGACCGAGCATCGCCAGCATCAAAAGGCTGACTTTGAAGCAGTGGGAGCAGGTAGACCACTCAGCCATTTACCAACAAGAGCAAGCATCATGCTTCAGGAAGGAGACTACCACGTTTTGGAGCAGCGAGAAACAGACAGAACCAGCACCATGAGCATCAGCACCAGCGAGAGCGAGCATCATCAGCCTCAGAGCTATTCAGCACCGAGAGCAAGCATCATGGGCCAGCGAGAGCGAGCACCATCAGCATCAAAAGGCTCACGTTGAAGCAGTGTGGCTTCAGCCTGAGAAGGTAAACCTTCGAGATTTAAGCCACATGCCAGCAAGAACAAGACAACGGTACCTGAAAGAGGCCGTGCGTCTAGACAGATTTCACAAAGAAAGCATGAAGCCTCGAATGTGCGAAACCGACAAAACACGCCTTTCATGTGTGAACTTGAGGGAGGCCGAAAGCACCGAAGTGTATCGCATGTTTCTCGAAAAATGACTTTTCTTGTGTGTCTCTGAGGGCCGGCCGCTTGTAAACTTTCCGAAATGATTGAAGGTCCTAAAAAGGACCAAGATTACGCCAGAGTCAGAACATTTCAGTGTGTGAGTTTTCAGGGCAATGATCTCCTGCAGACTGGCCACTGCCAGCCCACCGCAGCTTAAAGACAACGCGCTCGACTTTTCGCTAGCTCCCTTTTCGTGCGCATTTGGTTCTTTTTGAGGCGCAAGAGATCCGAGCACGACTATACCCCCACAGACATACAAGCGCTTAGCAGGAATACCAAAGATAGGCAACCTTTCCTGCTTGGAAATGCATCTTGTTGACAACTGAGAAATGCCAGGAGCAGCAGCCAGCTTCCACTGTTGCTTCTTCCCCAGAAGATAAGGTTTCAGCAGCAGTCGGATTGAAAAATGTAGGTAGAACCCAACAACACACTCAACGGCAAGACATGACCGGAGAGTGTACCACTGGTCTCACCGAACTACGGAACCGACTCTGAGCGACTAGTTACTATCAGAAACAGGGAAGCGATCACGCCGGTCTTGGTCTCGTCTCGTGGCCAACTGTCTCTCGTGCCACTGCCGCATGGCGAACTTGTGCAAAGTCATTTGGCCCAAATTTACAGGCGCCGCCCCGAAGAAAGAGCATCATGCTTCAGGAGGGAGACTTTTCAGCTATGGAGGAGCGACAGCCAGCATCAAACCGCTAGGAAATGAGAGGAATCTGTCGGAGTCAACCGACTTGCAAGGTGTCCTCGGACCTTCTCTCCCAGCAGAAAGTTCTGAGTTTCGTTTCGAGGGCACGGGGATTGCCAGGATCAGGCTTTTGGTTTCGCGACGGATCATTGACTTCCGGTTGAAATTGCAGATCGTATCTTGCCTTGCCCGCTTGAAAGGCCTTCGATTCCCGTCTAAGCTCGGCCTCACATGCGGAACACGCCGAAGCCACCCATGGAGGCTTCACCAGGTGCTCGGCTGCAAATTCGCCTTGGTGATGCGCAAGACAGCAAGCGGGCACGGTAGGCCTTACTGACAATGAGTATGGGGGCTCAAGCCAAGCATCGGCTATTGAACATGTGCACGCAGGTGTCGGGTCGTTTATCAATCACCTACCCTGAAAAGTACGTGGCATTCCTGGTCACTGAGCAAGCACCTCTGTGCCTCTGACTGCATCAGACCGAACCAGTGGAGCACACAGTTGCATGCGCTCACGTTCAAGACATCGCCCAGGCACAAGCATCTGCCAAGCACCTGCCGCGTGTCACGAGGATCCTCAGCACAGGTGCGGGAACCTTCAAGCGCGTGCATTTTGATCATAGCGATCGCCACGTGTGAATGCCGAACCAGTGCCAGACTAATAAAGCCTGCTGCTCTTCGCGATCATCTTGGCATTGAGAGTCAGAGTACTGACGGGGCCGGTCCCGAGGCCCGGGCAATGATTCCGTCGTCCCACAGCCGAGAGGTTGAGTGGTAGGGGTTTCCTGTTTCCAAGGCCATGCTCAGCGTAAGCTCAACTCAACTCCAGCTCTTCCAATGAAAGCACATCTTAGTCAGGCCCGCAGAGACAGGAGTGTGGCTTCTTGTGTCTTGGCTTGAGACATGAGGGCGCTGACAAGTGAGGCAACTGTGCATCTGAACTCCCACCTTCCGTTTCATACTTATCCAGAATCGGCTGCTTGAAGTCCTGCAGCCTCAATCGAGTGAGTTCTTCACAAGACTCCGTGTCAGCTCATGTCCATAACCTCTGCAGGCGTTGAGCCACATGGACAGCCGGGTAGGGTCTTGCAATGTGCTTCGTCCCGTGCCGTCAGTGGGTGATGCAGACAATTCCTATTTTGGCAAGCAAACAGGCAGAAGAGTGTCTCAGAATACGTTGCTCAATGCTGTCTGACGGGCCGACGACTACATATACTCACAGCTAGAAACAGCTTTAATGCAAGACTGAGATTGGTTCCACAGCAAGCAACGAGCACTCTTGAGAGGCTCATGGTCTCCAAAGCGACCCCCGCCTGCACTGTCTTGCGGCCAACCACCTTTAGCACCTACTTCCGCCAAGAACGGCAGTTTTTGTTGCGAGGCATGTGGCCAGGTGCACAAAGCCAAAGTCCACTGGTCAAACGTCCATGGGCCCAGGAAGGGCAAACTCCAGGAGGCACTTGGGAAATCTGAAGTCCCAGCGCAGCCCATTAACAAGAAGGCTGAACCCCTGATTTGCTGGTCTTCAAGAATGGAGCAAAAACTCGCGCGGATCAGCGCCCCCAGCTGGAAAGGGCCAGTGTCGACACGCAAATTCAACGTGTTGGAACCTCAAGCAGCGGCAAGCACTGCTTGAGGCTTTTGGCTTCGTCGTCGTTGCCCACTGCAGTTTCGGTCAGCGAGGAAGCACGCAAGGCAGCACAGACGAGCCGGGACGCAAGGCAATACAACAATGCTCTCACGATCGCCAGGAGCGCAGGTGGCACCTGTGCGCCACGTCATGTATTGAAGGCCTCGCCACGGCCGTGCTCAGCACTGCATGACTTTGCCTGAGACCTGATTGGTGGGTCAGCTTGAGAAACCAGTGCCAGCCAGTTTGGGGGGCAGACAAGTATCTGCGGAAGGAGTCTACTCCTTCAAGAATGGCGCGATGCCTTTCTGCCGAATTTCTCTTCGAACTTAAAGCAGATCCAAGCATCAAGCACCGCCGAGCCACAGCTCCTGAAGACAGAAACGAAGAAAACCCCGAAGTATTGCTGCGCCGGAAAACTGCTGCTCGGTCATCTCGGGCTTGCCCTGTCGCTTCAGCTGTGCCTCCAAGCAGAGAGCAGAACAAAGCTCACTTCAGTGCACCCTATGAGAGATGGAGGGAGAAAGGCCAGGGGCAAAGGTGATGAAGCAGGCGGCGAGCGCGAGAGCGAGAGGGAGGAAGGAGAGGGGAGGGATGAGAGATTTACGCATTGATGCTTTTGTCCACATTCACAAGCACAACATCATGCTAAACACAAAGACAGAAAGAAACGACAGAGAAGAGAAGAAAGACGGGCAGGCTTGAGCGGCTTGATAGATGCACTCCGAGGGTGATACTTTGGATGTTCAAGCTGATGCAAGCTAACAGCAAAGAGCTCCGGCTTTCGGTTCCTTGCCATTGTGCTTGAACCTCGCAAGGAACTGCAAGAGAATACACCGGTGCCTGCTTGACAGTGGTGAGCACCTCTGCCGCCTGCGAGCCACCCATCACACCGATGCCTGGCTTGAGAACAGTCACGATGCCGCCACAGACATGCGTCTCTCATGTGAGGCACAAAACCCTGTCGAAGGCACGAGCATTGGGCCACATGAAGAGAAAGCGAGGGTCAAAAGCGCGGCCACACCTGCAAAGCGAGCAAAGAGAGGACTGGATGGGAGGGGCCAGGACCGAGGAACTGGAGCTGCGGAACCGGAAAAAGAAAAATGAAAAACTACCTACACTCCTGTGGGCACAACCGTAAACTTTTAGCACTCAAGCTCCCAGCCAGGCAGCATGCAATTCAAGAAGATCCGTTCGTTCTCGAACGGTGTGTGGCAGCTTGGACTTTGAATATTCCAGGGCTGAAGCCCGCAGGATACTTGCCTATCAGGACTATGAATCCTCTTTCTTTGGGGTGCCCGAGTTTTGGTTCAAAGCCAGCCCAAACCGCTTTGAGACGAGGCACATACCGTAGTTCCCGGCACCATGGCTCCCGGCAATGATCACTGTGATCCTAGCAGACAGAGGACATGGAGCTCTCAGAAGACTTCGGATACAGCAATGACTCCAGCAGAGGAGTAGAAGTTCCAAACAACATCGCCATTAAGTAAAGTGCATCTCCTACACGAAAAGAAAGGCAACAGCAAAGCAACTCGTTAAAGTCACCTGAAATTTCTGGACGGATGCAAATTGCCACATTGCACTTAAAATTCACAACGAGCTCCATCGACAAATCTCATGCTGTCGACTGCACCCCTCGTGCGTAAATCTGATCGCAGGTCAGGCATCTTGGGCACATCCACGCACGCAACGGCGTTGACCATCTTGGCTCCATCTCGTGCAATGCCACCGTTCTCGTAGGCCTCCACATGGTGTCGAAAGTGTTTGCGAGTTCGGCTTCAAGAGGCTTGGCCTGCACGAAAGCGCTAAAGAGCAGTCGAGCCTAAAGCTCGAAGAGCACGAGTGCATCATCGTGTAATTTCTCGGTATTTAGGCTTGTCACGGACTCCAGTCGTCCAGCCGGTGCTGTGCTTCCACTGCCAAAGATGGCTTGGGCACCGTGTCCCCACCCTTGTGTTGCTGTCACACCAATGTCGCAGAGGCGCATGATGACTGTTGCTGCTCGGAAATGTCGGTTTTCCTACTTACGGTTTTCTTTGGGCAAAACCTGCCAAAGGGGAATCATGAGGACCTGTCCAGCAGTGTGCTCTGAGATTGGATGCGATGAAATTTGACCCTTGATGGAGTTGACAGAGATCGCATCGATGCTGGCTGCCACTATCGTGATGTCACATGAAACATCTCAAAAAGCGGTGAGTCTTCGATCCAACCTGCGCAGGTCACGAGGCATCTGCACTGAAGGATTGACAGCCTTGCCCACCATGAACCCGGTGATGTTCTGCAAGAACCTTGATCGAACATCGCTGCTGACAGCTTGCTTGTGGCTCAAACAGGAAGTCGGTTACATTGACTGACTACATATCCAAACCACACGGGGGCATGCCAACCAGGCTCTCTTCAACCTCCAGATATGCTGGGTTCTTGATAGAATCCAAAGCCACGACATCTTCCGGTGTGTCGGGAAGTGGTGCTTCACGACATAGCGCTTCGCGCTCCAAGTTCGTGTTCGTTGAGCTTAGATCAGTTGTCGCGACAAAACTTGAAGTCTCAAGCTCAAAACCGGTCGCTGCAGTCGGGAAGATTGAGTAAGCTACATCAATTCCAAGTCGAGTGACAAGGACTCTACCTGTTTTTGTCGCGGGCTCGATGTGCCAACCGTGACCCTGGATTGCTCACATGTGGAAAGTCCGGTAACATGCCTAAACCGAGAAACAACAATGGAATCCGGCGCTGGCCGCAGAGCTGCACGAAGTGCGCTCCCTTTTGGGCCTGTGAGCAAGACTCACATCTATTTGACTTCAGCCAAGCTATGCTATGCACTTGCTGACATAAACATGACAATAATCCTTCTGCAAGTAAACGGTGCCCTGCAGCTGGCGAGATGTCTTGTCAAGCTTATCATACAAGCGTAATGAGCCAATGACGAAGTGGTACGAAACAGCGCGAGATGATGCGAGGGGTGACATCTCGTTCTGGGTGACAGCTGCGGCTTCGTCTTGCGAGACACTGGCCACAAGGCCGCAAAAATGGCACCGAGATCCTTGCTGACTCGCCAAAGAGGATCCCGTTGTTGGCCACAATACCTTTGATGGCCACTTTGAAAATTGTCATCGGATGTCAGCTGCTGCATCTGACTCTGAAGGTTGTGAAGGCTTAGTTGCATCAACACGGCAATGCTCTTTGGGTCTCTGGAAAACACACTGCACAATAGCCTTTGCAGCCGTGATGCCAACGGGGTAGCCATGAATATGCGCGAAACCGCACACCAAAGTGGTACCGAACCTGCTTCAGTGCCATGGAAGTATGCAGGCTGACTACCGATACTGAATGCTGAACTTCACTAATTAAACCTTGCCAGCTCTGCGCTGTTTAACCTCAATTATGAATCTTCAGAAGAACAGAGAAGAAACATGTCTTCCACAGGCGGTGGCTCGTGGCATCTCCTTTCAACGCGAAACACACTGTGCAGCCCGAAGACAGTTCGCAGCTCTTGAAACATGTTCGAGCTGCTGGCGTTCATGATTAATATGGATGTCGAATTTGCGGGCTGCAGTCTACATGAAGGAGCAGTAGAGCATTTCCAATATCGGTTTCTCGATTCATACAGCCACCCTGGTCTGCAATCGAAGGCCCCACACCGTTGCTTCCGGTGATAGATGCCGCCTGTGCTTGAACTCGTGAAAGCGCGACCCGTCCACGATTCGCGCGATGATCTGTCCAAGGAAATTGCAAGGCGCGGCTGTTTTTTGGAATGGCCATTTGGGATTGACATCTTCATGTGTCAGTGCTCCATGGACGGAAAGCAATCATGCACCCACATGCACACGACATCAGGCCTCGCGCACTTCCAAGGCCTTCCGGTTGAGACTTGGCATTTGATGGGTTCTGAATAAAGAAAAGGGCAAGGGCAAAGGTTTGCCTTCTAAACCAAGGTTAGAGAACATGTGCTACTTCGGCTCAACTCCCCAAACAAAGCAGAAGTTTCAAAGACCCTGCACGTGGGGAATCTGGCTTGAACTTTCCATACCCCCTCGGCCTGGCCTTGGAATTGTCTTCAGGGATAATCCCTAGAAGATCCTTGGGATCGAAGAGCGGGGCTTCTGGCTCCACCTCTCAATGCCGTGCTCGTGTCAGGGCTTGGGATTTCGGCAGGGTGAGGTTCGAGCAGTGGCAGGAAAGTTGATGACAGCCTACATCCGCCGCATGAACCAGGTGTGACGAACGAGTCGCCGTAGGATTCAGACAACACACCCTGACGACGAAACACAGGCGCCTCCGGATGCTTGGGATGCGTAGGTTCGCCAACGTGTGCTAAGACCTCAGGGCAGGAATCAAGCAGTATGGGAAAGCTGGTATACTATGCAGAGTAAACCCGCACCCTGCGGCTAACAAAAACCATGGTCTGGCACATTATCGCCTGTACGGATTATTACAAGTCAGCAGTTGTCGTAAACCCGATTCTGCCACCGAGCATTCTTGGAGACGCAAGTTGTCACCGAGACAGAATGCCGTGCTGCTCACCTTTAACCTAAACTCGCGAAATCTAAGCGAGGGGAACCTTTGCCAATTTTGGGATGGTCGGGAATATGGATCGGGGAAGAGGGTTATTCCTAGAATGGTAGTAAGGAGTATAGGAGTAGTCCTCTAACATGGATGAGGTAATCGGCTACGCCTATACATGTATTGGCAATGGGGAAGTAGTAGTGAGACATTGGGTGAGATGTAGGAGGGAGACAAAGAGTAATCGGTTTCTGAGTGGGTTAGTAGTAGACTGCTGCTATGAAGACCGAAAACGGGGAAAGATTCCGCAAACTAAGTCATGGCTTGGGAACGAGATTTCAGCCAGATGCGCCTGATGTGTGCCTCACCTACGAGACTCGATGACCGAGCAACTGCCGAAGCACTGCTGTTTCTTACTTATAATGTAATGTAGAAGATCTCAGTGCAATAAGCCGCGCCTCACGGCAGATCGCCAAGGCCTCCGTCAGGTTGAGGAGGCGGGATTAGGGGGGTCAGAAGTAAGAGTTCACCTGCTTGCACGCTCTTCAAGTGTCAGGCTAGGCTCAACGAGAGCCAACTAGACGTAGCAAAGTCCAAAGGCAAGCCCCGGTGACACTGATTCCTGCGGTTCGTTCTCCGCGTAGTGATCTGCAACGCCAGATTTCGAGGTATGCACATCTGCACCACCAAGCTCCTCCGAGGACAAGGACTGAGGTCAGAGGCAAACGTCCCATCTCTCGGAGCCATATAGGCCTAGACAGTTGAGTAGGTTGACTCAGTCTACTCAGAGTGTAAGACTTTGGGAGGTGGTTGGTGTTTCGTGAGCCCTGCAGCAAGCAGCTCACAAACACCCCCAATAAAAGAGCTCAACATCCTTGCGATGTTCCATCCTTCTCCACCAAAATCTCAATAAAGTGATAGAGTGAGAATGAAAGAGGAAGAGAGAGCGAGCGAGAGCGAGTAGGAAACCCTTCGAAGGCTGCATCGGATCGTTGGAGGATGCAGCTCTCGGGTCCCTGTCGACATGGTGAGAGACCACAGGCAAGATCGATGGGAAGCGGCAAGCCGGCAAAAAGATGCTGCCACCCCCAACTTCTACGCCTTGCTCTGGCCATTCAATGTCCCTTCTCGGAATGCCTCGGCAGTAACCACCTCACCTGTGGAGGCTTTCACAAGAGGCGGCCCGCCGAGGAAGATGGTGCCATTGCCTGGGCGTAGTGGAGGTAGGAAAAAGGCAGAGTGAGGGCCCAGAGTTCTCATCAGCGCAAACGGCCTTGCTTCAGCAACTTCAAAGTTCATGCGAGCAAGTTCCAAGCCTGTTAAAACTTACTAACTATGTGTCAAAACTGGCACTGCAGACCCCGTGATGCCATGCTGCCCTTGACGATGATGTTCTCGTCTGACATTGCCTGGAGTGCCGCATATTAGCAAACGAATCACCCATTTGGTCATCTCCACCCGCTCCGAGTGTCCAAAAACAGCATAAACAGTGGGCGACACAGTAAGGGCGATGCAAATGCTTGCATGATTCAACAACTGCTTCTCACGATGACATGAAATAATTAAACAGTGTGCAGCCATGCTCCCGTCGCCTGAAACCTTTTTCTACACCTGCAGCACGGAAATGCCCACACACAGAGGTTGCCGTCCCCTCTTTCTTCGTTTGCTGATGTGGCTTGCTAGCTGGCTGGCTGGCTGGCTGGCTGGCTGGCTGGCTGGCTGGCTGGCTGGCTGGCTGGCTGGCTGGCTGGTTGGTTCATGTTGCGGGTTTTTCTCCTTGAGGTCAAACGGCCCCAATTCATGGTTGGGAAATGGGTGTCTCACTTTCTGCCACGGAACAACGAATGTCATGCCTCCCACCGCAGTAAGCCCCGGAAGATATCGGAGGGTTGGCTTGGTGTACAAGAGCGGCCTCTTCATTCCTTCATGCAAACATGAGCTGGCATACCGAGCCACAGGGACGTAGGCGCCGCCCGCAGTGCACGATCCCAGGACCGCGGAGATCTCAGTGGTTGCTGGTAAAGTAAAAACAAGCAACATGAGCGGCAACACGGCCTAGGCGGACTTCCCAGCTTCTGGACACTTCGCTGCCAGTAACGGACACTCTAGATTCTAGATTCTGGCTGTTCACCAGACAGACACACTTTTTTTGGACGTTGAAGCCTTTCGCCACATAAATACCAATGCTCGCCATGCATTAGGAGACTCGTGCCTTTGGGGCCAAAGCTCCATGATCCTGAGTTTTCTATGGCAGCGCTGTCAAGTCCAAGCTGCTTGTGGCAAGCCACGACGAGACATTTGGGCCTGACATTGACGGAGCAGGGACTGCTACGGTTGATGATACAAATCCTGCATTACCCATAATCAGGAATAGACCATAGTTCCCATGGTTTAGGGCCCTTAAGGTAATGCAGGATTTATATCATCAACCGTAGGACTGCATCACCAGCAGACCTCTATCTGTGGCAGCACAGGGAAAGATTACTGCCAGCTGTGCTGCGGCTCGCCTGGTTGTAGAAGATGCGACCGAAGTGGAGACGCCCAGGGAATACCTGAGCGGAAAGCAGCTCGAAGTCGTGTGAGGAGGGCGTGCATCGGGATTCTTGGCACCTCGTCCTGCAGCGGAAGGTATGCGCCACCACTGTCGACAAGATAAACACCTTGAATGCAAGCATTGCATGGCTTGGTCGCTTGGGCACCTTCTGGGACGCGGATGCGGTGTCAGGCACGGTTTGACAAGCCAAATCTTTGCTGAAGCTCACATCCGGCTTTGACCGTTGACCAGCAAATCGCTGTCTGCTGCGATCCTATGGCACAGCCTCTGAACCGCCACATCGACATCTCAGCCTAATACATGTCCCACTGCACTACATTCCGCTTGCAACAGACCAATCCCCAGCTGAAAACGAGGAGCAAGGAAGCTTGTTCTCCATTGCGATTTGCTGTGCCCTCAAGTGTTTGCTGACCGTCATCGGGTAGTAGGTTCCGCCTCGCACGCGGGCTTCGGCAGTTCATCAAGATTTGCCATGCACAGCACCTGCCAACAATCCCAACGACACCACACTCCCGGCCTTTGACGGTGGCATCGTTTGCAACGAAGAGGACCTCCTTGCCGTGCACCAGGCCGACGCCCGTCACAATGCCTCTCCAAGAGAGGCTTGGACGGGTGCCGTGCTGAAGTTGCAGACGACACATCATGGCACGGTTCAGGTCAGATTCGCATGACTCAAGCGAAGTCGCCCGCAGAATGCGCCATGCCATCGTACAGATCGTTCGCTGCAAGGGCCGAGAATTCCAGGAAGTCCGTTCCAGGATCCTGACTTGTGCAAGGGATTCGGTGGAGAACTCGGCACCTGCTGCTCTTCGATTTAACGATGCCAAGATCTACTCATTCTACGAAGCTACTTCTCCAGGGAACAACTTCTCGAAGCTCTTGGAATCTTCCAGTCAATCAAAAGGCAAGGCTGGCAAATGATTGGATTCTCCAGGCTCCGGACAAGGACTGCTTTGATGCGCTCGCGAGGCAGAGCCTTCGGGCTCACAATGCTCGATTTCAATACTTCCGACTCATGATGCCGTACCTCAAGCCACGTTTGACATGTGCCTCGTGCGTTCAAGACCTACCAACAGCCTTTGCCTGTCGACACGTGCGAACTTGAAGCACGAGACTGCGCTGCCTTGCCACGAGCATGATGCTGCTCCACTGACTGCTCACCTGCGAGTGCTAAAAAGATGTTACACGAATGGCGCATACGAGCGTCAAGAAGCCCAGCATGTCAAGAGCCGTGAGAATCTGGCATAACTTCACCCTTTGATCACCCAGATTTGCTTAATTGTATGCCGCAGGTTCAGTTTAGTCATGTTTAGTCTCTGGCACCTTCAAATTGTCATGGGTTCAGTACTACGCAAGACTTGCCCCAACAAGGTTAAAGTCGCTGGGCTTCTAAACGATGACACCTGGGACAGAGGAATGTCCCTCCAGCAGCAGAAGATGAACCGCAGCACGGGAGCAGCGTGGAGCATGGTTCGAGCCCTGCCCGCCAAGTGCCTCCTCCTCCACAGACGACCTGTAACCGCTTGTTGAGCAGGTCCTTGGTCTCGCATTCTCTAGCCTTTCCGCACCCTCCATCATGCAAGCGAATCTGACATGCTTTCAGACTTGGATTTCGGAAGGTCGGGAGGCGAACTGGGCTGAAGCCTGATTGTGAGTTGCAGTAAGGGGCAGCTGCTGGTGTTTCGGACGAAGCTGCAAGATGAAGCTTTTGCCAGCACCGCACCATGGAACCAAACCCGCTGAAGCGAATGAAGCTACTCGAACATCCGCATCAACCCGCTAGACTCGAAGAGCCACACTCTCAACCGAGAAGAAGTATTGTCGATCCCAGCGTCCAGCAGGGCAGTGTGGTGAGCAGTTCGCTTCATGAAGGTCTGGCAAAGCGAGAGAGAACTCGACGGCAAGTTTGCGATCTCCAGTATTGGCGGTGGAACGTATTTGGGAAGGATTTACAGCGAACCATCTGTGATATGTTGCAAAAATCCAGTCACAGGCGATCCACTCAGGAGTCCATAATCCCGGCCAAACATGGGGTTCTTAAGGCTACCATGACCGAGCACTTGGTCATGATTGTTGCAGTTGGTTCACACAGAGGCTGCTGTTCCACCAGCAAACAGACTGATCTGAGTCATCTGGAGCACGCTATTGAGCCTCGTTTGAAACAGTGATCATGCTATAGTGAAACTCACCATGGGACGTGTCCAAGCACTGGGGTCTCCGTAGCTGCGGTATGAATTGCGCCCTTGTCTCAACCTGGCTGCCCAAGCTGGCGTCCTCGTCATTATGACGTGGCGCAGGCAGTCGGATACTGCTTGACGTTGGGCCCTGGCACGGCTTGACACCTTAGAGTACTTGGAATGAGTTGGAAGAAATGTGCCAGCGTGTGCCTTGGGAGGATGCCGATCTTCAGTTGTCATGCTACGGAGATCTTACACATGTCCTCTGGCCAGGGTCACTGCCGTCTTCTTTGCCGTACCACACGGAGGTCGCATCTGCCATTGCAGATCCCACCAGTCGCCTCCGTCGCGCGTTGTATCTCCTCCTCTCACACCTCCTCTCCGACAAACAGTGCAACTGTTGCGGAAGATGCTCCGGCCGACAGCAATATAACAGGAGTGACGTTTTCCGAATACCAACTCCACTTCCACTCGAAGTACTGCCCGGCTCGCCCCTTGCTGACTGCAAGTGCCGGCCTTCATCTACATCGTATATTTGACAGCAGCGTTCGGCACTGGTTTTTGTGTCTGCTGTTGATGCAAGTCAACAATCTTCCTGAAACGCTTGATGCTGCTAGAACTGTGGCGCTGTTGGTGGTGTGTCCGGGGAAAGCCATCGCCTTCAAAAACACCCAATTGATTGATCGCACTTTCGTGGCGCGGACGGCGCCCCCTTTTCCGTTCTGAGCACTTACGAGCTACTGAACGAGATGTAACAGAACGATGCAATGCTCCGAGCTTGGCCCAGTGGCACGCGGCTCGCCGATGCCATGGCAGCCGTCTCGGCAGCAGCGCCCTCCCCGTCCTGCAAAGCTGAAGGGGGGACATCCGACTCACACTCAGCTCCTGCTTCCATGCCCGGCACCGCCTTGCCGACATACTTTGCTGTGAATGACACTCACGAACCCGAGACATCGCTGCTTGCAGAGTCGGATGTGGAACTTGAGACTGCTGCTCCCATGCATGAGCATGCACAGCACGTAGACTTGCTGCCCTCTGACGCACCTGCACAAGTGCCAGTCCGGCAATGACTCTGTGGACTTAGGCACGCCTTGCTGCGAAGGAACATTTGTGACATGTTTTTGCCCATGGCCCGGGAGATGCTGTCCTCGGGAACCAAAGCGTCCAGAACCTCAGCGACATAGCCACGCTTCGGTTCAACTTCGCAGCCCAGGGCCCGAGCTTGGGATTTGGTAACACTACCCTCGGAGGTTCGGCAGCTATGAATGAACTTTTAGATGTGGAAAAAAGTCGGCACAGCGGCGGCTCAGGGCAGGGTTCGGACTTGGGCCACAGAGCTTGGCTGTCAATGTGCCTAGCACAAGCTTTTGCTCATAATGGCAAGTGGCCACGAGATCTTCACCGGCGCTGACTGTCTTGTTCGCGACTGCAGAAACTTTTAGAACCTCAGCTTCGCACAGGCTTCGAGCAGTGCCGGCTACGCTAAGGCGAAAGTGGCAATCTCTATCTCTACCTTTCTTTCTTTCTGCCGGGCTTAGGGGTCCGCTAGGGACCCTCAGGAAATGCCCGACCACCCGTTGTGTTATTGAGTGGTCGGCTTTGGGGTCGTAATGACCGGGGCATTAGAGGACAATGCTTGTACAGCAAGTCCCCGACCAGCTAATCCCCGGGCCTCGTCCCCGCGCCCCTATGGCACTCATCGGGGTCTTCCTGTCTCTCTCTGTCTCTGACCTTCCTGGTGCCGGGGATGACTGTGGACAAGGCAACATCTGCAACTACTGCAAGGTCCTGCACGAAACGGTCCAAAGTCAAGGCGCCTTCCCGGCATGAGGTGAGCGCACCTGCCAAAAGCTTCAGCGCAGAGCTCGGCAGGAAAACTCGTGTTTCAAAAGGCCGGAGTGGAGCCCTACGAACCTGGGCTCCAAGATCTATGCAAGCAAAGCTTGAGCGTGAGGCATCCTATTGCAATCTTACGAGTTTCCCTTACAGACCATGTAGGCCTAATGCCACGAACAGTAGGCTGTAGTTATGCTTGGCACGTTTGTGGGAGAGTCCTTATTAATCTCGGCCGTTTGCACCGCAGGCTCAGCGCTGTTTGGCCTAGCGGAGTAGCTATACCTTGCTGCGAAGGCAAATCCTGAATGCCTCGGTTTCCAGCTTCATGGCAGAGAGCAAGACCAGCAGCTGTCCCTCCTCCACCTTGCACCAGAGCTGTGCACTCGTGACTGCGACATACTGGTACCGCAGAACAGTGCGGCCTCCTGCCCCTCTTGGACGCAGCTCTGCACCACAGTCGCCTGGCCAGAGGCGGCCAGAGCCCCGCCAGCAGCTCCATGTGTTTCGTGGCGTGGCGAATTCTAAGAGCCTCCAGCGGCGATGAGACCGACAGCTCCTGGCGCTTCAGCGACACCTCCATCTCATAAGTGGGGCTGTTTGAACATCGCCAGCTGGGGCTAGACCTCTCCTGCTTTCACAGATGAATCTACTGCTGTTGAGTGCCCGACGGGTTTCGATGCCTGGCCTTGGGCAGAGCAGTCCAGGGCAGGGGAGGTTATTCTGCTGGTGAAAAAATTACCTTAAATACTAAACAGACCAAGGATAGGTCTGGAGTCGCTGAGAAGTCCCGGCACAAGACCTAATACAACAGTATGTACACGGATTCTCTGAAGTTGCTGCCTCCCTGTGCCAGCCTCAAGCCAGCGGTGCTGGCAATAAGTGCCTTCTCCGTGGCGCTGGCTGCTTCAAGCCGCAAGAAGAAGCGTGCAGACTACTCCTACTCGAAATAGCACCTGCTCATGGAGAGTTGAATCCGATGCCCTCCACCCCACAAGGCGTAAAACCTGCATTGGCCGGGCCGCTGCTGCTCGTAGCGGCATCGGCGCTGCCGGCGAGGGTTGGGCCATGGCGGGCCATGAAGGAGAGGAGCACCTCCCACACGGCGCACGGCTCTGCAAATCTCAAACCTCCAATCGGATCAGACCCCTGCAGGCCTCGTTTTTGATGAATTCGGGATGCCGCAGGATTCCGCGCAACACAGGCTTGTTGGTGTTAACCTCAAGCATGGAGATGTCACGAAAAAGTGGCTTCTTACAGAAGCAGACGACATGAAATGCTCGCCCTGCATTCCAAAATTTGCAAGCACGAAACCTCATCTTATCTCATCTTCTGCAATGCGGCAAATATCACCATGTGCGTATAAACACCGCCAAGCGGCTGGTCTTTCTCTAACCCAACAAAATACGAAATTTTCCCGTGCCACAGGTTTCCTCACTTCACTGCAGTCCGGAAGCCCCGTCGATGACGTAGGAGTCCAAAGCTGAAATAGTCCGCTCCCGGCAGGCCTGGAAGGCCTCGTCACCTGCCAAACTCAAGATGAACATTTCGGGCCTTCAATGAAAACTTTGGGGTTTGGGGCTCAGGACAAGAAGTTGGTGCTGCAAACTCGGTCTCTATGAAGAACACGCAGCCTCTTTGCATCTACAGACGAATCTTGCAATCCGCAGCAGGGCCGAGCCGACTGCACCAGTGAAAGAACTTGCGGTTGCTGCACAGTTCAAGCTCAAGACGTGCAATTAAAGCACAAGTTGCCGGAAGCCCTCAGTGCTGTCGGCCTTCACCAGGGGCATAGCAGATCAGCTTGCCAACCAACGGGTCCTGGCACATGTGATGCAAATCAGCATTGCAGTGTTGTTGGGTTTTGGTGCAGAGCCTGGCTACATCGCAGGTGCTGCGAGGGTGAGCGGTGAGCGAATTCAAGAAGTCTCTTCGATTCATTCCGACACCGACTCCACTTCTCGGAATGAACTTCATGAAAGTGTCATGTCTCAACAACGTCCAGTTGAAGACGGGGCCGGCGTGGCGTAGTGCATGCTCGGCTTTCCCCCAGCATAAAGGGCCGCATCCACACGAACGCCCTCACCACTCGGCTCGCTGTAGGCCGACACTTCGCTGCCACCTGGAGCTAGAGGGCGTTCGGACTAGCTCTCGCGTTGTTTTGTTGCAGGCCCTGCGTCAACAGCAAGTCGAGCTCTGCGCGCCTCCGGGGGCCAGGGAGACCCGGGCCTGCCAAGAAAGAGTCATATGTAAAGCCCACAATGCTATTCGAGTATTGATGCTCTCCCTCTGCTTCCAAGCTTGTGCACCCGAAAGTTCCGGTTAAGCGTTCACCTGGATGGCAAAGCCGCGCAATGTCGAAGCTGCATGCCCGGGACCTGCAATGTCGGAATGTTGGGCCAAGCTGTTGGTAGGGGGAGTCTGCCACGCTGACGAGGCAAACCCAAGGAAAATGCTACAACCGCATGTTTACAATGAACGAACAACACTGAGCACAGAGCCGGACAGCGACTATGTGCCATGCATACAACAATAGGCATACATACTTGCATACGTACCTAAACACCATACCATACTATGCCATGCCATGCCAGGCCACATATGCGTACACAGGTCGATGCATGCTGTTGCTTGTTTGGTGACCTTTATGTCAAAAGCTGGCGCTCGTCTCCTGACCCTGTCGTTGTTGCAGCAGCTTGGTTTCGTTGTCTCTTTTTGATTTTGCTTGTCGAGGGGTCCGGAAAGGCCTGCACTCCGACATACTAATGTCCATGCTATCAGAGCATCTATTCCTAGAGCACGAACGCACCAGTCGTGCGGCATGCGATTGCACAATTGTAGACCCTCATCAAGCCATTCACCAATCCGAAGACCATGACCTGCGCCCTCCTGCTTTAAGCCTCGCCCATCCCGGGCATCGCACCAGTCAGAACCAAAGATGTGGTCGCAGGCGTATGGGCACATACTGTGCGGAACAACAAGCACTGAACGCTGCAGAATTGAAAGCATGCTCCGAAATTCAAACGAAAAATACAGGGCAGACCATTTGTACTGCCACACTCCGAAGTCATATCGCGAACAGCCAAGGTTTGCAACAAGCACTGCAAGATAGCGTGCCTCCCGGAAGTCCCAGCTCGTCAAGCTTCTTGCCACCTGCGAGGTCCAAAGGTGGTGCTAGTGGCGAACACCGCTTCAGGCTTTCACAAAAGAAAGCGTTTCCGAACTACTGTAACCAATTATGCAAATGTTGTGCGGCTGCCCACGCTACAGCAGCCTGCAGATGCGACGAGATGCAATGAAAAAATTGCGCGAGTGAAGCTAGTGCAGAAAGCGACGGCCAGATGCAGACGATGTTGATATTGGCTTGCTCACTGCTGTGTTCTGCCCGGAAATCCCCAACATGAAAGCCAAATCGTGAAAAACCTAAAATCCTAAGCCTCCAACCATGACAAGCACACGAGGGTAGGACTCGCAATGCCAAGCTGTGTCTTCACGATGTCCACATCGGTAGCCTCAGACTTGTCGGCCGTCTGCACTACGCCCTACACCATTCCAAGATGCAGCACCGGTTTCTGCCTGCCCAGCAACGAAGTTGAAGTGGATGAGACAGCAAGCGAACTACGAGTTTTTGGAATCAATGCTTGGGCTGGGCACCTCTTCGGTGATGGTGTGCTCGACCTGGATTCGTGGATTAACCTGGCATAATTCATATGTCGAGACTGAAGACATGCCATGCGGAACGGGTTGCTCACTTTGAGCCTACGGGTACTTGACCCTTCCGTTTCCACTGGAGAGAAAGAACCTCGAACGGATGGCCTCCTCAGCCATCACACGTGGCTCTGGCCCCGACATTACACATGCAACACACGACAGAATCTCAAGTTAACCACGACTGTTTCTCGAACCCGCCCAGCCTCCATGAACACAAAACGGGCTTCAGGATCGTCGAGCCCCCCGGCAACCATGAACTCAACAGTGCCAACCTCAGGCGCCCCTTCATGCACAATGCGTGATGTCGCCGCGGGTCCACAGCGTCAAGCCAGTCAACACATGCTCAGCAACCTCTTGTGCCACATCCCACACAGTCTTCAGTGCACAGGCTTTCAGTTTCTGCCTACGCACCCCGTCCCACTAGTAAACTTTATGCTCGAGCTCGCTTCCGACTTGTGTACACGAACCTCGCAGTCTGGTGTTCACGACCGTTCCCAACTGAAGCCAAGCTTCTTTCCACAAGTTTGCCCACAATCCCTAGCATCCAGACATCCAGAATTCCCTGGGGCCGTGACGCCCCGATAGTTGCAGTTCAGAAGAAGGCGAACAGCGCAGTCGGTGATGCGAGCTCTCAACCTTTGGAGGTTCAAGGGTGATTACTGACGGCTTCGCTGGACTGAAGGGAAGCCCAACGGCACGTCTGAAAAGCCCTTCCGTCTGGAAAGACCGGTAGATAGATATATATATATATATGTACATACACACACATACATATACACATACACATACACATACATATACATATACATATTATAAGTATATATGCATACCTATATATATATATATACATATATATATATATATATACATATACATATACACATATATACACACATACATATACATGTGTGTTTATAGAATAGACATGTAATGAAGATACATATATACATATATACATATATATATATATATGCTCTGCGTGTGACCTGATGTCGTTCCTGACGGCTAAACCTTCGACAGCAGGGACCGGCAAACCAAAGTGCACGCTGGGTCGGTGTTGCAATCCCTTCTCGTGGAAAATGGTGCTGAGCCCGAATTCCCATGCCCGCCACGCTGGATGCCCTGGATCGTTTTTCCGGTGGTAAATTCGAGCTGGGAGAGAAAATTCCCTAGCATGTGGAACGAAAACCCAGCCCAATACAAGCAGCGAAACGAAAACTTGCAGCACGTCAGAGACAAATGCACGCGGGCTACATGCATCCGAAGAAACATCGTAGAGGTAAGCGTAAACAGATAGTTCGATACTAGACAATGTCAGGACTCATGCAATACACGCATACATGAAGGCCGCATACATGCATACATACCAGCATACAGCACTGACACATTTAGGCACTTGCTTGCTTTTGTTTGTCTCCTTTGCTCATTGGCTCGTTGCGTGTACTTAAAACCACTTCCTGACACATTTACGCCCTCGTGTGCTTACTTACTTACATGCCCAGCTACAGAACCTACCCACCTACTCAACTCCTCCGTCACTTAGTTGTTTACTCGCTTGTTGATTACTCACCTACTTGTTTGCTTGCTACTTGCTTTCTTGCCTACCTGCTTACTTGCCTACTTGCTTGCTTGCCTACAGTGCTTATTCACCTACCAATCCACTAATCCACCTACCGACTTGCTACATGAACGGATGCACGCAGATAAACACCTGATACAAGTTTCATACGAGTATTGACCTGCATGCATACCAGACCACCATCTTACAAACAAGCAAATAGACAGACACAACACAAACAATGAGTCGAAAGAGAACGCAGGCAGACAGAGAGAAAGGGACGAGAGACAGAGATTGAGAGAGAGATAGACAGGCGCGGAGAGAAAGAAAACAGAGCGAGAGAGAAGCAGAGACAGAAGGAAAGTCCGACAGACCTAACTTGGTGAAGTCTACCGGTGAGCAATCAACAGGTCAGGCCAACTGAAGCAAACAATAGAGTTTCGCGCGTGCACAACTCGAATGCCGAGAAACGAACAATCCTGCAACAACAAAGTTTCGTGTGTGCGACACTCGAATGCCGAGCAACAATCAATACTGTAACAACAGAGTTTCGTGTGCATGCAACTCGAAGGCCAAGAAACGAACGATACTGCAACAATAGAGTTTCGTGGGTGCGCAACTCGAATGCCAAGAAACGAAAGAGATTCGTGCGTGATTCAGCAAGCCTAGCTACAGTCCTGAGCATCACGCCCGGGATGGATGCGGGCCGGCGCAACTTCCACCACCTTCTGCAGATGGTTTCTCGTGGACTTTGCAACTTAACCAGCTGGAGAGCACGAGAGGTTAACAGCTGAAGTTGGTGCTGCGGTTACGACCTGTGGAACGGGATTGCTCGAGCCCCAGTGCCAACTGCCGACAGGCAAAGTTGCCTGACTGCCTGTCAATCGCGCTATTTTTGTGTTTATGTAATTATTGCACACGTGTGCTGCTCCTAGCGGAAAACATACTCGTCTTTCGTCAGCATCCAGCGATATCCAGCGCAAAGATAAGCCACATGAATCGAGCCTGTTCCAAACAGAACCCCTTGGACATAGACCGTGGACTAGCCTGTCATCTGCCCCCGCCCCGGTGCCTTCTGGTTTCGCAGCTGCACGCTGCAGTCGCGCTCGTAAAGGTGTGCGCAACCTCCCTGGCCGTCTGCGAGAACTTGAACCTGCGCGAGACTCAGTGACGGCCCACGCGTTTCCAATTTGGTAAGTAAGCTAAAGCGGCCCAAATAAGCAACTGTATCCACCTATGCATCTGTGCGGTTGTGTTGACGTAAAGCCGGTTGTACCAACCTACATACACTCATGTGTGGAGGTATATGTATAACTGTATAACTGTAAAGTTTATACATGATTGCAGGCTGTGCTGCTTGCCTCCTGTTGCCTGTGTCCGCAATACCTACCTAGCTGTTGGGATTCAGCACAGGGATGTTTGCTACAAGCTCCGGAGGCATAACATGTCAGACCTGAGCAAGAGCAAAGGCCAACAAACAGGACCACTCCAACAACCTGCTTGCTCACCTGTTTGCTCTTCGAACTGCATGAGACCCACGCCATTCTCGAACAAACCCTCTTTGCCAGGGCATCAACCCAGAAGCTTCCACTCCCCAAGGGCAACTCAACCTCGATGTGACGAGCATCATCAAGAAATTCCTCCAGAAAGACCTGCGACCGACGTTCACATGATGTGTGCTGCACCTACCGCACGTTCGCGCTCCGGATGCACTCAGGACAAGTTACCTTTGGCCGCGGGGCAGAAGCCAGGGAAAGCCCCAGGTTCGAAAGTCCTTTCCATCCCGGAAAGTCGTGCTCTTGCTGTGCCAAGCGGCAGAGCCGTTGCCGAAGGCGGTCTTGGCCTCACTGGTGCAGCGCCTGGGGGAAACAACTGCATAGTTAGTTTGCGGAACATTTGCCCGCTTTGGGTGGTAATACCACCAGCCTACCACTGACCCACCCATTAGAAGATTATTCCATATTATTCCTATACTCCCCCCCCCTAGATCTCACCAACTAAATCACCACGACTCCCCCCATTACCTGTACCAGTATAGGAACAAGCGATACTTCATCCACATTAGAAGCTTCTTCCTATACTCCCTACCAGTATTCCTCCAAGTATCACTACTACTTCCCCATTACCAAGACCAGTATAGGAATAGCCAGTTACCTCATCCATATTCCCCAAGGTGGTATTGTCATCCCAAAGTGGGCAAAGGCTCCCTCAGTACTAGGTGTAGTTTCAAAGGTTGTAATCATAATACACTCGTAGTGCAATGCCTCATAAAGAATAAAAGGAAGACTACACTTTTCTTCTCACCTGGCTTCTCCAGCTTGTTCTTGGGCGACGCGTGCACAGCTCTACAAGACTGAAACCTTTAACCCTAAATCTAGTAAAATCTATGAGGGAACCTTTGCCCGCTCTGGGATGATAACACCACCCCAGAAAAATATGGATGAGGTAACTGGCTATTCCTATACTGGTCTTGGTAATGGGGAAGTNNGGAAGTAGTAGTGATACTTGGAGGAAGTTCCTCACCTTCGTGGTTGAGGTGCGTCACCCTTTTGAGGCTCTCGGAGCCAGGGCCGCGCTTAAGAGTAGGGGATGCCAAAAGCATCATGTCCCACCTCCTCCTGTCGGTTTTACACCCCCTCACCCACCAGAGGTCCCCTTTCGGTGAGCCTCCCACGTACAGTGGTAGGGCCTCCCCTCGCCCAACAGGGGTTTGAGGTGTTAGCTTCGGCTGCACCGAAGCCCTGTCTAAAGGTAGGGCAGGCCCTCACCCAAAGTGGTTGAGGTTAAACCCGACTTGCATGGTTTCTTGAATTCATCGGGCTAAGACTCGTCTTGGACGGCGCGAAGCTTGGCGAAGATACTTGGAGGAATACTGTTGTTCCTATACTGGTATTGGTAATGGGAGGAGTCGTGGTGATTTAGTTGGTGAGATGTAGGGTATTGGAATAATCTTCTCACGGGTGGGTTAGTGGTAGGCTAGTGGTACTATCACCCAAAACGGCCAAATGTTCCACTAACTCAGTTTGGGAGTCTTGCTTGCGTGTTGCGGTCCGCGACAAGCCTTACGAGCTCTCTGTCAGATTTGGACCGAGGCCCGATCATTAGGTTGTAGGGCCCACAGTCTAAAAAAGGGGTAGCAGAACGGACGAAGGGCCTCTACCAACCCTCGAACTGCGAAAGCTGAGCTTCGTGCTCAAATGCCTCGTTGAGCTCACCATCTTGGCGAACGAGCCCTCAGCAATTGCTTTCACCGTTTGCATATGCGCTGTGCTGCATTTCCTTTACCTCTGCTAGGCTGTCCGATGCTTCTTGCGCTGTTGCGATATGCATTTGCTTCAGCTTTACATCCGCTCTCGCCTATCACTTGTCCTGCCGTCAACTCTGCTGCAGGCTCAACGTCTCGGCATGCCGGCGGACGCTGAGGCTTCAAGCAACACTCGGTCACAGCCCTGCGCACCATCCTTCATCCTTCCCGACCGCCCCACACCCTCTAACCCCGAACAGAAGGCGAACTTTTGCCGCGTGGCGCATGCCGCGGCCACCACCACCGAAGGCCGCCTTGAAGATGATCGGCAGTGGAAGCCCTTCACCTGATGCACATGAATTCTTCCGAATTGCAAGAACCTGATAGGCTTTGCGTTTGCCCTGCCGATTCTCAGCAGCAGATGGCCGATACTGCGAACTGAAGAACGCCAGGCCTAGATGCATGCTAGTAGGCCAACGCTGCGACGGCAAGAGCAGCCCCGGAGGCGGTCCAGGAGGCTATTGGAAGATGGGGAAAGTGCTGTCCTTCATCTGTGAACAACCATCACATCGGGTTCTCAGGTGGGTGACCCTGCCAACGAGAAGGCTTAGGGAGGCTTTGGACAGGTTTTGAGCTTTGCAGTTCCCGACATGCAGATAGTTTGTGGTCCACAAGTCAAGCACATGCAAAACCCTCTAAGATGCCGGCTTGCCAAGAAGTCTCGTGCATGCTGCGAGGAGTCGAGGAACGGCGAGCCCTTTAAAACCTGGGGCAAGGCTGCATTGTGGCAGGACGCAGGATTCAATGCCAAAGGGCCAACAAGCCCAGACCTCCAAAATCACTGGGCCGCCGGCCGGAACGTTGCTGGACATTGCCAGCTCCCGGGCCCGGACCTGCGCCGCGAACCGAACCTTCCGACCCTCACCTTCTTGACAGCGGAGCGTCTTGAGATGGGTTGAAGATCGTCGTTGCCGGCAGTTTGCAGCAGTCCGCCTTCCAAGCTTGCTGCCGTCCGGCCTTGTCCCCGAGGAGTGCGATGGTCTCTGGACGGGGACCGATGAATACGATGCCTGCGGCCTGAATTCGACGGGCTGAGCAACTGCACTTGCCCAAGAGGCTTTCAAAAGCTCTGCAGGCTCTACAGGCTCAATGCGATGCGCCTCACAGGCTGCAGCGAACTCTGCACTCTCACTGAGGAAGCCGTAGCCAGGATGCACCGCTTGGGCACCTGTCTGCCTTTGGGTCTGAGCATTTAACGTTCTAGACAAGGAAACAAATGTTGAATCGTTTCAGGGCCTGCTGGGCTCGGGAGCTGCAATTTCGGTCAGCTCTTGCATGAGGTGGGCCCATGCTTGGCACTTTTCTGGTTGTGGGAGCTTGTAGGGTACATGTATCATGGGCTGAGGAGTGTTGGTGAAAGCTGCACCGAAGCGAGCTTCGGGAAACCTGAGGTCGGGGCTTGGCCGCCTCAACTACACTCTGCACGTCCAGGTATGGCGCGATCGGGCCAGGGTTCTTGGAGGTGACCTGGGCTCCACAAAGCCAGGCGTTCGAGTGCTGCTCAACCGTTCAGTTTCGGTTCCCGGTTCCAGGGCGGAGGCTCGCCCAGTCTTCACTGGACCCTTGCGTGCAGTTTTCTCTTGAAAAACCTAGACAACGTGACATGGTGAGTCCGCGGCATAACTAAAAACTGCTCACCCACTACAAAAGAAAAAGACAGGCGTCAATACTTGCACATTTGTACATACAGCAAAACTACTGAGCCTCCGAAACCACCCTCGTGAACTGTCCGAGATCGGCGGTAATCTCTCCAACGTGAACTGGGCAATGGTTGGCTCGCAGAGTTACGGTAAAGAGAAAGGGAATCAGAATGGCCCTTGTGCATGCACAGGTAAGTTGTTCCAACATTGACTGCCGGTCGCAAGACTCAACACACTCTCAACACTGTACAGGCAAAAGGCTTCGTGCAGCGGCGGACCCGATGCTCGTGCGGCCCGAATGCTGCTCTAGTGTGCGTGCTCCTCTCGCCCGGAGTGCTGACACTACCTTCACATCCAGACCTTTTCAGTGACGACTGCTTACCCGAGGTGCCTGCTGGTTGAGAACCATCGGTCCGCGTCCGGATTTGGAAGTGCTAGTGGTCTACCCCGCCGCAAAAGCGCTGTTGCAGCTTCCTTTCACATGACTCTGCAAAGCAAAACAGATTTTCGAGGCTCCTGCGTATCAGGATGCTGGTGCTTGGCCAAGCAGGTTACTGTCCCTACGAACGCCCTGCCAGTTTGGAGTGTTTGCTTCCGAGGTTCCTTGTCTGTTCAGATGCTTATCATACCCAGACTCCCTTGTGGGGCAGTCTTGTTAGCATCTTCTCCGTGCTGTTGAGGTGCTTCTTCTCTGCTGACCAATCACGAAAAACAAAACGAGCAAAGGCCATCAATAAAAACCTAAAGTCAGTCTAAAGTGGCAGTGATGCGACATGATGTGACGGTATGTAGAGAGATGTTGGTTGAGAAAGCAGCCATGTAGTAGCGGATGTCGCCAAACGAATGTATGTGGCTCCGAATGTCGGGAAAATGCAATCAGCAAATGAATCGAAAGCGCTGTGAACGTCGTGGGCAGACACCGTAGAAAGGTGGATTCATGAAAACTGTGAGCACCACAGGCAAGACAAATGCAAGAGTTTACACGAGCGCGCAACTCTCCGGGAACGAAGCAGTCGCAGTAAGAATTTCCAAAGACAGGGAGTATGAGGCCAGAAAGATTTCTATGGACGAACGGAACATGAGCAATGGCTTATGTACTCAATCTTGTACAGCACGACTCTACAAAATTCGGTGTTGACTTTCCTTCATCCTGTCTCCGTGATATTTGGCTATAGGCGTGCAAGGCTATACCACACTACTGCACAGCTATACAGAAATGGTCACCTCTTCAGCCCAAGGCGAAACTCTGGGGAAAGGACCCGAATTGCTTCCTGCACGCGTTGCACGTGCAAGGAGCCGTTGTCTTCCTCGGCGTAGATGCCCACCTGAGACTTCCGACAGGGGCAGAGCTAAGGCTCTTACGTGAGACTCTGGATGACTTCGAAGGACTGAAAATGACACAAGGATCTGGGGCTCCGGGCAGTTGTCAAACCTTCCTCCTGGCAAGCCTTGGTTGCAAGGGAAGCGAATGTCAGCCCTGAAAGCACGACAGCACCAAGCGGCAGACCCGAGCAATCCGGACGGCGATCTCGCCACGATTTGCAATGAGCACCTGCACAACCGCAAGACCAAAAGCACTGATGGACCAAGGGACCAAGGGCCATCCGACATCATCCGACAACGGTTTGCACGCGTCAGCAGCGACCTTGGAGAAGGGAAGCTGAAGGCCGTTCGGCCGCCGCTGCGTAGCAAAACTCCTGCCACTTGGCGATACAGAGCGTCTGCAGGGTCAACCGCACCAGAGTGCACAACATCCAAGGGTCGATGCACAACTGTTTGACCTCCGGAACCCGGCAATGCAAGCACTGATCGGGATGAACTGAAACAAAACAACGATCCGAGTTGTGCCGGTTTTCGATTGCTGGACTCTACCTTCAACCTGGCGAAAGTCCGCCTCGGCTTGGCAGATGCTGCGACAGGTGAGACCTTGTCGCACTTGGTGAATATGCGATGTCCATTCAGCCGCAGCAACTGGTTTGGAAAGCTTACATGACAACCGCCTTACAGCCGGAGCTTTGGATCAGCCGACAAGGCCAGTGATCTCATCGGTGCACCACATGGCTCAAAGTTCTAACAATAACACTTCATCACTACACCTGTGCACACGGGCAAAAGACAGCACTGCACAAACCCGGCCCATGTAAGCGCTGCTGGCCGCAATTGTCCCAGAAGCCTGCGCAGTCGTTCAACATGCCGGGTGCTGAGGCTATCTCAAAAAAAGTTGCTTGCGAAGCCTACCATTTGATGCAGGATGACAGGTCTATCTTGCAATGTGCAAGTTCAAAGTTGCAGCACGTGTGCCTGGCCACTCGCCGCGCGGAAGCTAGCTCCATGGCTGACTTAAAAGAGACTACTGTGAAGCAGTTAGAAGGGACTTGCACAAGACTTCCAGGCTGAGCACATTTCTGATCAAATCGAAGCACGTAGAAATCCTCAATGCCAACGAAGGAACAACGATGCAAAGGGCTGAACTTCGCCAGCCAGATCCCCAAAGCGGGAGCCCAAACCGAGATGAAAGTTGCGTGTACGCTGCTGGGAATGAACGCTTCCGTGGCGCGCTGCCTGTAGATCGAGGTCTTTTTACAGCATTAACACTAGCCCTACTGACCCTTGGATGGAAATTCATGTGTCTGCATACTAATTATACATATATGTTTGTGCAAATGTACACATATATGTATGTATGTGACATATGCATGTACGGTGACAGTGCAAAGTTTTGCGACATGCACTGCACGGATTCGGGGCAAATCACGTCCCTGCTGCTGTCGACGTATGACCTCCGCGAAATTGTGGTATGTAGCACATTCGAGCATCCGATCTCCTGTGCAGCAGTATGTGCTCTGAGAAAATGACTGTTTTTGCCCTGTGAGCTCAGTTGACCTCGATTCGGGAGCTTGTAACGGCGCATCTCGGTAAAAACCCAGTGCCACATCACAGGTCATGTTTAAAGCACTGCACAATTCCACAAAATCAGGCTGGACACATGATGGATGGTTGTGCTATCTATCTATGCTCAAATTTGTATGGTTGTAAGTGCTACTAGGCTAATATGTTGCCTGATTGAAAACAACACGCAGGCTGCAGTTCAATCCACCGAGCATCTGTCTACATGCCGTACTGGCAGTCCTTCAACTAGTTGGCATGTTGACCACTTTTCACACAAAACCTGCAATTGCAGAAGCGCTAGTCTTTTCAGCTCATATGCGCGGTTGATGCTCGCCTCGCCAATAGCTTGTTCTGAAACTATAAGAGATGCCAACTTTGCAGCATATCGAAACAGGATTCTCAAAGAGCTTGCCACACCATCCTTCCCTGGCTGCCTGGCGTCAGAGCCAAGGCCAAGGGCATCTAGGTGCGTAGATCTTGTTCGCGAGACACCGCGCCACAGCCAATCCGCCTCAGGCAAAAGAGGGCCTTAGCCTTAAATATCCGGGACTCCGAAACTTGATCCAGCCCTATACTGCCGATGCTGGCGCCGGGTCAAGCGGGTGCGAATGCTTGAATCCTACATTCCTGGCAGGCGAGGCCAGGTCTGTTGCATAAGCGGGCGGCGCTTTGTGAGCCTGTGCATGCGCACTAGAATCACTAGAAGCACAACTCTAAGGACACTATAATGGTTAAAGCCAGTTCTGAACGCCAATTTAGGAAAGCCAAAGATTCCTGATGCGATCCGCAGCTGAATCAGAAGCCCGAAAGCACTCATGCGGCGCCTTCAAGGATAATCAGAATCAGATCCAATGCAGAGGTCCTGCCGAAAGCTCGCCGTGAGTTTCACATTTCCACCGAGGAAGGCATCTGAAGCCCAATATGAAACAGTCTGATCGGTCACTCTTTAAGTGACCTCTCCACCTCTCACCATAAAAAGTGCAAGCGAGGCAAAAGAGAGGGACTGATCCACACGGACGGGCGGACCGACGGACGGACGGCCCGACGGAGGGAAGGCAGGGAGGGAGGGTACGGTGTGATTGCAGATTCAGCCATGAGTATGAGCGGAGAGGGTGCGAGAACAAAGAAAGAGAGAGAGAGAGAGGGAGAGAGGGAGAGAAACGGTGAAATGCAAGCGACACACGGTGAAAGTGAAAGCCGTTATCTGACAGGCTGAATGTGCCGTTAAGAGCGACAGTGCAGAACAGATGCGTTAGAAGTTCGGGCGACAATGGGTGAGGCTACGCAAGTAGATTGCTGAGCAAATTGAGATAGAGAATGCCAAACTGATACGTTGACAGTTAGATGGACGGGTTATTCGGTAGATAGGCAGATTGGGGGATAGATCGACAGCTGCACGGACAGGTGACTTGCACAGACAAGGGCAGATACAGAGATGGACGGACAGACGGCTACGGATGGATGGATAAATACGTAAACCAGCGAGAAACAGGCAGATAAACAAATGAACCTCTATCTTTCCGTCTTTTTCCGACATGCAATAGACAAAATATTGGACCTGGGCAAGAAAAGCAGAGCATTATAGTCTCTGAAGTTACCAGAGCGCCGCTTCAAGGACCACTAGCGGACAACGACCATGAAATCCTGTTCCCATGGCCTTCAAGCACAGAACGGATTTGCCGGCCTCTCTGTCCAGCTCCGTATAAAGATCCCGACCCCAGTAGCAGCTGGCACATTGCAAGGACATGACGCAGCAGGAGAAGCCAAGGACCTGGGCGTAAGACAGCTGCGAGTTCAACTTCCCAAGAGAGCAGCTTTGCAATAGTATCCGCAGAAACGCGAGGCGTAGCTTTACTGCAAAGAGCCGCTGGACACTTGAACGGGCCACGTGCTGTCACGTAGGACGAAAGTTCGCTACATGCTGACGCTCCGCGCACAGCCGAGGCTGAGCTTTCCCGGTGCGACTTCAAACATGACAACATGTTACGGATCTGCACTGGGAGATTGCTTACAGCTCGACCGCTCGACAATGCCAATGCTGGCAAAGCAAAGGCTCAGGCTGACATGGACTCGCTCACTGCAAACGAGGCACGTCAGCTCAACTTCTTCCCAACACAAAACACACCATCCGGGCAGCACCAAGCACCAACTAAGTTCAGCTTTCCGTGTGAAAGCTCACCCTGCGACAAAGCAATGGCTTCAGCTCATATTGTCAAATGTCACCACGTTCGGCGTGGAAATCCCGTGCGTGGTCCTTCTAGTCAGAAACAGCTAGGGCACGTGCTACGCCCAAGCCGGCATACAGTCCAGGAGTCAACTCCACCCTCAGAGCGCATTCGACAACTCGAGACAGCATGGAACCGTCGCATGTTGCTTTGAACGTGCAGTGCCCGATGCTTCAAAAAGCTGCTGGCGTCATAGAGCAAGTTGGGAATATGCATGTGGCAATAAGGTGGCAAACGCAAATACTGAGACAGAAGTCTAAACATCACTGAGGACATACCGCATTGCGGCCTCGACAGTTGGAGTTGTGGCTTCGCCACTCAATTCCACAAACTCTCTAACTTCGATTCTGCTATCTAGCTGACTGCCGGCCGGCTGCATGTAGTCGTAACATCCTTCATACTTGGAGAGGTCATAGTGCGGACTGTTCATCGATTCCTTGGCGGCATTTTCAAGCTTCGGCGAACCTTTTGCACCACGGCTCAAGGCAGTACCAACAGAACATGTATCGAAGAGCAACCGAGCGGCACAGCCTTTCATGATGCCTGGGCATTTCTGCTGCTCAACCTGTCAGATCTCAAGGATTTGCAAAGGGACCGGAGCGCGATGTGAAGGTCGGTTGCTAGGTTGCTGTTAAATAGGTATGGAGGTTGCTAGATAGGTAGGCAGATATGTAGGTAGGTGGATTGGATGCTTGGTACGCACGTACGCATGCATGTGAGGGTGCGTGAAACCCCCACCCATTCGCTTGACCCTTATCATGGTTATCGTTTGTTCCTCTTATCCTTTTACCGGACTTGGGGACTGTATGATCTGAGCAAAATGTTACGAACATTCGTTGTCGTTCTTTCTTGCTTTTATCGTTTCACAAGGAATTCGACTTCGAAAAGCACGGACGCATCTACTTGAAAAAGGCTCTCGGGAGTTTTTAAATTTTTATAGCGAAATCAAAAGTCAGCAATAT